>SJYH01004217.1:458349-475256 GCA_006408735.1 Sylvicapra grimmia | reverse complement strand
ACACACACACACACACACAGACAGACAGACAGACACACACACACACACACACACACAGAGACAGACAGACACACACACAGACAGACACACACACAGACACAGACACACAGACACAGACACAGACAGACACACAGACACACACAGACACACAGACACAGACAGACACACAGACAGACACACACAGACACAGACACACACAGACAGACACACAGACACACACACACACACAGACACACACAGACACATATACATACACAGACACATAACCACACAGACACACACACACACAGACACACACACAGACATACACACAGACACACACAGACACATATACACACACAGACACATAACCACACAGACACACACACACACAGACACACACACACTAAACGCAGGGTTCAGGTAGTGCGGTTCTTTCATCCTGATTGAAGGGTTCCCTAAATTTGTCCCTTTCCTCTTGATCCTCCATGCCTTTCTATTATTAATTGAATACATCATTCGATTCGAGCATCTTAATTTGGCTCATGAACCTTTCGGCCTGAAGGCTCTCAGGTGCTGCACTCGGAGGCTGCGGTTGCATCACGGGCATTTCCCACATAGCAAGTCCACTTTAATCCCTTCCTATAAGCCACAGGAGGTTCTGTCTCATCAGGAAGTTTATGTGAGCGTGGGGATGAGGCAGGCTTGCACGAGGCACATGAAAAAATCACCAGGGGGTGAGACGGAGATTAGAAGTGAATTCTGGGTCCTGTGCCCCGGTTTGGGGGACAGCTCTGCCATGGCTGGCAGCTGGCTCTCTGTGGCACTCCGCCTGGGTTCCTCTTCAATTTCTCCGTCCATCCCCAGCTGGTACTCAGAATCTCAGTTTCTTCTTTCATGCTACTGAGTTTCCTGCTCTGCATCTGAGAGGCCGGCTTCTTTCTCTGCCCTGGGGTTTCCTGAGGCGGAGTCTGAGGCTCCGGAAGAGCCAACGAGAGTGCACTCCGCGCTGGGGCCGCTCCAAGGGGACGCTGGAAGGGTTGGCCCTTCTCCTAGGCAACTGGAGACCCCACACTCCTGCCGCACTGGGAAATTATTATGCAGGACGGATTTTTGGTAGGTAGCTTGTTTGTGTGCAGGAAGTCCAGCCTCTGGACTCTTGAAGCTGAGACGGAGCCTTGGACTGGAGAGAGTTGTAGAAGGTGCAGAGAAGACATGAGAAGGAATTCTCTGGCAGTCCAGTGGTTAGAACTCCATGCTTTCACTGCTGCGGCCCCGGGTTCAATCCCGGTCGGGGAACTAAGATCCCCCAAGTCACCTGCGGCAACCCCACCTCCAAAAAAAAGAAAAGAAAAGAAAAAGAAAGAAAAAAGAGAAGGCGTGGGATGCACTCTGGAGAGGCTAAGTCCCTCTGCAAGGCTGGGCTCCAGGGTGTTCTATGGGTCATGACTCCAGCTCCCGCCTGCCATCAGCCATTGCCCCCATCTTCCTCCAGCATCTCGCTCACGGTCACAGCATGCTGCCCAGGGGCACGCGTGGCTCCCGGAAGCTTTACTGCATAACGCGGACAGGCCAGAAAGCAGAATGGCTTTGCATTTCTTCTAATCACGATCTTCAATCTACTCGGATATATTTTCCCCATTCCTTGATGATATCTTTATCATGAATCATCACCTTCAGGCACAAAAGCAAGGGCTCAGAGTCGAGTAGTCACTGGTCCTGATTCCCCACTTCTCTCTGTGTTCGTGTACCTTTCTCTGGGGAATTTAGGACCATCGGGAGAGTTTAGTCAATTGTCCAAGAGTTCTGACACCAATCTCAAAGGCTTAGTGTCCAACTACAAAGTTGGAGAGTCGAGTCCACACAAACCACTCTCAGGTCTGATGCCGACTGCAAATTCGAAGGGGTTCCCAAACCTACCCTCAAATTAGATAGTTCTGTAAAGAACTCACAGAACCTACTGAAAATTTATCCTCAGAGTCACGGTCTATTACAGTAAAAGGATACAGATTAAAATCATCCAAGAGAAGAGATACAGAGAGCAGTGTCTGAGAGGGCTGCAAATACAAAGTTTCTGCAGCCCCTGCGGCGTGCTTACTTCTGGACATCAGTAGGTGACAAGAGTATTGCTGAACAAGGCAGCTCGCCTGGGCTCTGAGGTCCAGAATTTTTACTGGAGCTTTTTTTGTGTGTGAAGTATAGTTGATTTACAATGCTATGTTATTTTCAGCAAAGTGGTTCAGTTATGCATATCTGTCTTTTTTTGACTATAGGTTATTATAAGATATTGAATACAGTTGCCTGTGCTATACAGTAGCTCCTCATTGTTTATTTTTTATATATAGTAGGATGTATCTGTTAATTCCAAGATCAAATCAGCCAATACTAAAGGAAATCAGTCCTGAATATTCATTGGAAGGACTGATGCTGAAGCTGAAGCTCCAATACTTTGGCCACCTGATGTGAAGAGCTGACTCATTGGAAAAGACCCTGATGCTGGGAAAGATTGAAGGCAGGAGGAGAAGGGGACGACAGAGGATGAGATGGGTGGATGGTATCATCGACTCAATGGACATGAGTTTGAGCAAACTTCGGGTGATAGTGAAGGACAGGGAAGCCTGGTGCGCGGCAGCCCATGGGGTTGCCAAGAATCGGACACGACTTACTGCCTGAACAGCAATGTGCATCTGCTAACTCCAGGTTCCTAATTTATCGCCCCAGCTTCTTGCACCCCTTCTCCACTGGTAACCGTAAGATTGTTTTCTACGTCTGTGAGTTTGTTTCTGTTTTACGAGTAAGCGCACTTGTACCATATTTTAGATTTCACGCATAAGTGAGATCATATAATATTTGTTTTTCTCTAATTTCACTTCATTTGATAATGTCCATCAATGTTGCGGCAAACGCCACTGTTTCATTCTCTCTTATGACTGAGTAATATTCCCTTATAGATAGATCTTAATCTTCTTTATCCATTCATCTGCTGATGGGCACGTAAGTTGCTTCCATGTTTTGACTATCGTAAATGGCACTGCTATCAACTTTGGAGTGCATGTGTTTTCTCAAATTCTGGCTTTCTCTAGATATGGGCCCAGGAGTGCTACTGCTGGATCACACGGCAGCTAGCTCCGCGTTTACTTTTTAAAGGAACTTCCATTCTGTTCTCATAAGGGCTGCACCAATTTACTTCCTATCGACAAGCTAGGAGGACTCCCTTTCTCCACACCCTCCCCAGCATTTATTATTTGTAAACTGTTTGATCGTGGCCAATCTGACTGGCGTGAGCTGATACCTTAATGTAGTTTTGATTTGCATTTCTCTAATAATTAGCAGTGTTGAGCATCTTTTCATGTGTCTGTTGACTATCTGTATTTCTTCTTTGGAGAAAGGTCAATTTAGGCCTCCTGGTGTTTTCACTTTCTTGATGTTTTTTGAAGAACAGATGCTTTTCATTTTTAATAAAGTCTATATAAAACTTAAACTGAGCTTGTCTCTTTCCACAAAATTTTGCTGGATTTGGATTGGAATTATATTGACTCAATTGGTCAATCTGGGGAAAATTGACATCCTTCCGATACTGAATATATTGAACATGAGTGTAATGTATCCATCAACTTATTTAAGGTTTTCTTTAATTATCTAAGTCATATTTTGTAGTTTTCTGTTGGGGGTCATACATGCTTGTTTTTAGCTAGTTTTACTTCTAGATATTTTAAGTCTTTAACATAATTATAAATGGTAAAAATTTCCTTTTTCCTGTTTTTATTGCTGTGTGTACTTGTTGCTCAGTCCAGTCCAACCGTTTGAGACCCCAGGGACTGCAGCCTGCCAGGCTCCTCTGTCCATGGAATTCTCCAGGCAAGAAGACTGGAGTGAGTAGCCGTTCCCTTCTCCAGGGAATATCTTCACTACCCAGAGGTCGAACCCCGGTCTCCTGCATTGCAGGCAATCTTTAATGTCTGAGCCACCAGGTGAGCTTAATTGGGTGAAGCTCATCTTGTCTGGGAAGGAAGCTATCCTGAAATGGTTACGAAAATACAGAGTTCTGGGATCAGAGACACAGGTGGTTTCAGATAAACAATTAGATTGTTCCACTGAGAGAATGGGGCGTATTGTACCAAGCGGGGGAGAGATTTTAAACGGGTCTGTGGGTCTACAGTAGTCTGGGTATTCAAGTTGTTTGGTTGTTTATGCAAAGGATTAATTTACCTTTGAATGAACTGTCCTGCTTTGGTGTCTGCCAACTGGGAGTGAATTTGTTTCTAAAACAGTACAAGGCTTTTTGGTTTCACCTGGGAGTGAGAACCCGTCTCTGTCTTTCAAGGTCGCACATTTTTCTGCGTTTGTCTCGGGGAGATAAGGGCTCCAGGGCTGCAGAACACAGTAGCCCATTCTTGCACTGCTGGGCACTGCAAGCAGCCTCTGTTCTTGACCCGACACCCGCCTTGACGCGGGAACCTTGTCATCATTTCCCTGAAAGCAAATCCAACGTGACAGAGAATGGATAAATAATGTCAATTCTACTGAAAATGTCTTCTACTGAAAAGCCCTGTGAATCCCGGGGAGGCAGTTTTGATCTTTGACAGAACCCAGATTAGTCATGTATGTTTTCGCTCCAAGGGGGTAGGTTTCACATTTCTTTCATCTCTTTTCTCCATATTCTTAAGCAAAGCAATCTAGTCTCTTTCAAAGTCTCCAGCCTCTCTCTCATCCACCCATTCCTCTGCCTGGCTAACGGAGGCCCCTTCTCAGGGTCCACTCCTCTTAGAAAGGAAGTGATTCTCATCCCCTGCCCCTTTCTGGGGAATGGCTGTAGCTGGTAATCCACTTCCAGTATCTGAGCACCCACTGGCTCAGGGGGATAAACGGGGTAAAGCAAAGGAGAGCTACCTCCCTCCCTAGGACCGGGGGTCCCATGGCCCCTCTTGAACACATTTTCTAGTTCTTCCCATTCTGCTCACTGTGTGTATTTAGAGAATTTTCTGGGACCCACCTGATAGCTTTATGGTTCAGCAGGAAGAAGAGAAAGGGTGGAAATTCGATTTTGGAGCCTCTGCAATGAGTCGGACACCACTGAAGCAACTTAGCACGCGTGCACACGCACACCCCCCCACTTCTCCAGTCTTTCGAGTCACTGGCTGCTCCCAACCCCCTAAAGGAGCATCCTTGGGTGTTTATCCCGTATCTTCTTACCTTGTCACCTGGGCCTTAGACACAGGCAGCCCCGCCCCACCCCAACACTTGCATTTTACTGCAGTTTTTTCCCCTCAGGCAGACATTCTTCTCCGCATTAGTCTTGACTTCAACTGAAAAATAGGAGAGTCACACATACACAATTACTAAGCCTTGCTGCTCATATCGCTAAAATGTGTTAATGGATGGTTCACAGGCTGCTCTCTCTCCTTATTCACTGGACTTGGGTTCTTGCTGCCATTGACTGGGGCTCTATAGCTTTCATTCTGATGTGAAAATTTGCCTTCGAGTTGTGGTTCACTTATTCCTTCCTTCCTTCCTTCAGAGTTTATTGAGCACACACTATTTGCCAGGCAGTGTTCTAGGCACTGGGGATGTAGCGATAAACAAGGCGGAGAAGGTTGCTGTCCATGGCTCTTATATTATGTTGAAAAAGGAAAGCACAAAAAAGCAAAAACAAAAAACCCAGATGGGGACAAATTCTTGAAGAAAATCAATATGAATGACAGACAAGGCTGTGTTAGAAGCTACTGACATTGAGTGAAGGAGGAAGGCCTTTACTCTACATACTTTACAAGTGATGAGGTGACACTTGCTGATTTAAATCTCCAAGTTCACAAAATAATTTGCAATTTACCCTTGCTTTTCAGAGTCTGAATTTTCAAACCGGTGTTCTAACATAGACTCTACAACTGCCATTTCAGAGGAAATGTGATTCTAGACCAGCAATTTAACTTATATGCAGAGTATATCATTTGAAATACTGGGCTGGATGAAACACAAGCTGGAATCAAGATTGCCAGGAGAAATATCAATAACCTCAGATATGCAGATGACACCATCATTATGGCAAAAAATGAAGAGGAATTAAAGAACCTCTTGATGAAGGTGAAAGAGGATACTGAAAAAACTGGCTTTAAACCCAACATTCAAAAAACAAATATCATGGCATCTGGTCCCATCACTTCATGGCAGATAGATGAGGAAACAATGGAAACAGTGATACTTTATTTTCTTGGGCTCCAAAACCACTGCAGATGGTGACTGCAGCCATGAAACTTAAAAAATGATGCTTGCTCCTTGGAAGAAAAGCTATGACCAACCCAGACAGACTATTAAAAAGCAGAGACATTACTTTGCCGACAAAGGTCTATATAGTCAAAGCTATGGTTTTTCCAGTGGTCATGTATGGATGTGAAGGTTGGGCCATAAAGACGGCTGAGCACCGAAGAATTGATGCTTTTGAACTGTGGTGTTGGAGAAGACTCTCTTGGATAGAAGAGTCCCTTGGACTGCAAGGAGATCCAACCAGTCCCTCCCAAAGGAAATCAACCCTGGATATTCGTTGAAAGAACTGAGGCTGAAGCTGAAACTGATACTTTGGCCTCCTGATGCAAAGAGCTGACTCATTGGAAAAGACCCTGATGCTGGGAAAGACTGAAGGCGGGAGGAGAAGGTGATGACAGAGAATGAGATGGCTGGATGGCATCACCAGCTTGAAGGACATGAGTTTGAGTAAACGCTGGGATATGGTGAAGGTTTGGGAGGCCTGCCGTGCTGCAGTCCACGGGGTCGCAAAGAGTCGGTACGACTGAGCGCCTTTCCCTGAGCGCCCCCGGGAAGCCCTTTCCCTCCTGCCCTGCCTTTCCGCTCCCTGCTTCCCCTCCCTCCCTGTCTGCTCCCCGCTCCGTCCCTCTGTTGTCTCCAGCTCGTGTGGGACTGTCCTGAAATCCTGTTCCGCAGCCTGCCTCTCTCACCCCACATTGCATCACGGTGCCTCTTTGGCTCCGAGAGACGCACATTCCACAGTGGGTGGCTTGCTGTTGCCAATGAGCATGACGTGAGTGTCGGGTTATGTGTGGTGAGTGGAGCTGTGAGCAGGTGGACGTGGGGGCATCTCATCTGCACCCACACGATCCTGGCGCCAGCTGGACCGCAGGCCCCAGGGCGCTCTCAGACCAGCTGCCTGCAGCTGCGGAACCCTTTCCTGGCCGGCAGGTGCCAACAGCTGCTCTGGAGTTTGGAAGGGGCCTCTGGCTCCAGGGGCAGCCTGGCCAGCTCTGGATTGTAAGACTTGCTCCAAAGCGGGTACTTCTCCTGACAGGACTGGCAAACTCCTCTACAAAGTGGAGAGGAGCGGGCCCAAGGGGCCTGGAGTTCCGGCATTCCCCTCCCCACATGGGCTGATGGGTTTGCCTTAATTAAAAAAAAATTCATCAGAATGTCAGGAGCCCTCTTATATGATCCAAGCAAATCAGCTTTCCTTCCCCTTCTTACGGAGAAAAATTGAGAGAATAATAAGCACCTGTATATCTTCATTCACTTTCATGGCACTTTTTCCCACATTTGCTTTGCTTATTTTTCTTTCTCTGTAAAAGTATGTATGTGTGTGTATATATTTATATCTCATTTGTATATTTATATATATTTATATCTCATTTATATATTTATATCTCATTTATATATTTATATCTCATTTATATATTTATATACATATGCACACATACATGAGCTTGCCAGGTGGTGCTAGTGGTAAAGAATCCGCCTGCAAAGCAGGGGATACAGCAGACGTGGATTTGATCCCTGGATGGAAGACCCCCTGGAGGAGGGCATGGCAACCCACTCCAGTATTCTTGCCTGGAAAATTCCATGCACAGAGGAGCTTGGCAGGCTACTGTCCACGGTGTCACAAAGAGTCAGACACAACTTGACTAATGAGCACACACACACGTGCATGCTTGCTAAGTCACTTCAGTCGTGTCCAGCTCTGCGACCCTACAGACCGTAGTCTGCTAGGCTCCTCTCTCCATGGGATTCTCCAGCAAGAGGACTGGAGTGGGAGGTGTGCCCTCCTCCAGGGGATCTTCCCATCCAGGCACTGAACCCACATCTCTTACGTCTCCTGCTTTGGCAGGTGGTTCTTTTTGCCACTGTCGCCACCTGGGAAGCTCCCCCACTACATATATAAATTATAAATACTTATGCATGTATATATGTAAACATTTAATCTGATCAGATTTTGGATTTTGGCCACACCATGTGGCTTGTGGGTTCTCAGTTCGACCAGGGATGGAACCCTGGCCCCCAGCAGTGAAAGTGCCAGCTCCTAATCACTGGACCGTCAGAGACTCCCCAGTTCTATTGTTAATTGTGGTTCCAGAATAAATCGCATATTACATATCCAAAGTAATCACAACTCTAATTTCTCCATTCAAAACTATTTCTAATATTCCTTTACCAATTAGCTATCCCTAAGGGATTGAATAGAAAGCATCACTACGAACAAAGCTAGTGGAGGTGATGGAATTCCAGTTGAGCTGTTTCAAATCCTGAAAGATGATGCTGTGAAAGTGCTGCACTCAATCTGCCAGCAAATTTGGAAAACTCAACAGTGGCCACAGGACTGGAAAAGGTCCGTTTTCATTCCAATTCCAAAGAAAGGCAATGCAAAAGAATGCTCCAATTACCGCACAATTGCACTCATCTCACATGCTAGTAAAGTAATGCTCAAAATCCTCCAAGCCAGGCTTCAGCAATACGTGAACCGTGAACTCCCTGATGTTCAAGCTGGCTTTAGAAAAGGCAGAGGAACCAGAGATCAAATTGCCAACATCCGCTGGATCATGGAAAAAGCAAGAGAGTTCCAGAAAAACATCTACTTCTGCTTTATTGACTATGCCAAAGCCTTTGACTGTGTGGATCACAATAAACTGTGGAAAATTCTGAAAGAGATGGGAATACCAGACCACCTAACCTGCCTCTTGAGAAATCTGTATGCAGGTCAGGAAGCAACAGTTAGAACTGGACATGGAACAACAGACTGGTTCCAAATAGGAAAAGGAGTACGTCAAGGCTGTATATTGTCACCCTGCTTATTTAACTTATATGCAGAGTACATCATGAGAAATGCTGGACTGGAGGAAACACAAGCTGGAATCAAGATTGCCGGGAGAAATATCAATAACCTCAGATATGCAGATGACACCACCCTTATGGCAGAAAGTGAAGAGGAGCTAAAAAGCCTCTTGATGAAAGTGAAAGAGGAGAGCGAAAAAGTTGGCTTAAAGCTCAACATTCAGAAAACGAAGATCATGGCATCTGGTCCCATCACTTCATGGGAAATAGATGGGGAAACAGTGGAAACAGTGCCAGACTTTATTTTTTTAGGCTCCAAAATCACTGCTGATGGTGACTGCAGCCATGAAATTAAAAGACGCTTACTCCTTGGAAGAAAAGTTATGTCCAACCTAGATAGCATTTTCAAAAGCAGAGACATTACTTTGCCGACTAAGGTCCGTTTAGTCAAGGCTATGGTTTTTCCTGTGGTCATGTATGGATGTGAGAGTTGGACTGTGAAGAAGGCTGATCGCCGAAGAATTGATGCTTTTGAACTGTGGTGTTGGAGAAGACTCTTGAGAGTCCCTTGGACTGCAAGGAGATCCAACCAGTCCATTTTGAAGGAGATCAGCCCTGGGATTTCTTTGGAAGGAATGATGCTAAAGCTGAAACTCCAGTACTTTGGCCACCTCATGCGAAGAGTTGACTCATTGGAAAAGACTCTGATGCTGGGAGGGATTGGGGGCAGGAGGAGAAGGGGACGACCGAGGATGAGATGGCTGGATGGCATCACTGACTCGATGGATGTGAGTCTGAGTGAACTCCGAGAGATGGTAATGAACAGAGAGGCCTGGCGTGCTGCGATTCATGGGGTCGCAAAGAGTCGGACACGACTGAGCGACTGAACTGAACTGAACTGAAGGGATTGAATAAAGTTCCTTTCTCTCAGATAAGTTCCTGTCTTTAGTTCAGCTGCTTAGAATGTTAAAGCTGAGGCCCTTGTGAGTCTAGGTGCTTTCCTTTGATTGCAGGGTGGTCCTCGAGAGTGTACACTTCCCAGGGGCAGACACATTTGCTTTGTTACTGCTGTTTGTCCATTGTTCAGAAGAGTGCCTGGCACATAGCAAATGCTGCTGCTGCTGCTAAGTCGCTTCAGTCGTGTCCGACTCTGTGCGACCCCATAGACGGCAGCCCACCAGGCTCCTCCGTCCCTGGGATTCTCCAGACAAGAGTATTGCAGTGGGTTGCCATTGCCTTCCCACATAGCAAATACTAGGTAACTAAACGTTTGTTTGCTGAGTGATTTGTTGTGGCTTCAGCGATCACTTAAGAGCCACAGGCAGCAAAAAAGAGGATGAGATGCAAAAGCCAAGAAAACAAAACATTCCTGGGAAACCCACAGTCAATGGGTTAAAATCCATCGCTCAGTCTACTTGAGATCCGTTGGCTGGAGCTCAGGGCTACCCACAGAGAGGCTGGAACATACAGTTTTGCGTTGGGCATGTTGCTGCCACACACACACACACACACACACACACAGACAAGCTGCTTTTCTCTAAGTAAGGAAGCGGGGACTTCATATGGAGCAGCAAAGGAGAGGATTTTTTCTGGGCCTTAGGCACGTGCCTGTGGGTGATTGTGCCTGGAGAGTGTGAGAAATCTAGACAGACAATAGATAACAAGGGGTCAGTCCACAGAAAAGGAGCCCAAAGCAACTGCTTCTCAGAAAATGGATCGGAATTAGTAGAGAAACAGCTCTGATGGTGAATTTGTGACTTTTCTGTCTGCAAGGGACCAGATGTCTTATTTGAGCCCAACCTAATGAGCTGAGGGGCCAACACAGCTCCTAAGAAGCTACGAATGGGCTGGAGGTTCAGCCACTGGCCTGAGCTGAGCTCCGCTACTGGTCAGTTCTGACCTGACGAGATAATGAACCGTTTGAATCAGACAATCTTCTTTCCTGGGAACTGCATGGTTTTTCTCTTTGCATGGTTTTTACCTTTATCTTGCTGTTTGCCTTTGGTTGGCAAGACTGTCTTCATGGAGTTCCTATACCCCGTGCATATCCAGAACTGGCGACATGCCTTGTGGAGCCTGGGCAAAATGAAAACGTGGGGCCCTTTGCTTTGGGATTTCGGAATGATGATCGTGAAATTGTAAACCAAGCGTGGGGCCGTCTGAGCACAGGGCCTGTCTGGGCAGTTCAGGAAGTGTTCGCACAGGTCACAAGCTCCTGAAGCTGGCTTGCCAGGTCCTTACAAGCGATGAACCTGCAAGACCGGGGCCAGTCATCTCTGACTTATTTTTGACAGTTAACCTGAAGCTCCCACCCCACAGGACCGAATCCCTCTGTGTTGGATCAGATTTTCCCTGCTTGGCCTGGCGGTGAACTCAGACTCACTCACACTCACGGTGAATCAGAACTTGTTATTTTAAAATCCTATCAATGGCAATTTTAGAGTGGTTGCCGCAGAATACTCAGACTAGTTAAGCATGGGAATCGAGACTATGGTTTTGTGTGTGTGTCCTTCTAGGACTGCTAAAATGTCCGCAAAAGGAAAGTAAAAGGTATGAATCCACAAGGATAAAGAGATCATGGGAGGTGAGCAGAGCAGCTGAGAGAGACAGAAAGCTAAATCTAAACCCCTAGAAAGGGGCAGGGAGCAGCTGACAAGGCATGGGTTGAGTCCTACTGCAGAAATCCTTAAAGACGCAGGAGCTGGCACCCAGGTATCCATTTTTTGTGTTTTTTGGCCGTTTGGCTTGTGGGATCTTAGTTCCCTGACCAGGGATTGAACCCCAGCCCTCGGGGGTAAAAGAGTCAAGTCCCAACCACTGGACTGCCAGGGAACTCTCTACCAGCTCTCTCCAGAGTTAGGGGTAGGCTGGGGCTGAAAACAGGCAGACAACGGAAAGTCCAAACAAAAGGCGGTTGCACCCAGATTTTTTCTCTTGCTCCAAGAGAGACTGAGAGCAAATTGTTTTCTCTGTAGAAGATGACCCACAGAGCTTTTGGATTTGGAAATGCCGTGGAAAATTGAGGGACTGCCAACAGGGATCAGTGAAAATCTACAGGAGGCTGCCTGGCTTGCTCATAGCCAAATGGCCCCCAGAGTGCCGAGGCCAGGCCTCCAGCAGGGACGCAGGGAAGGCCCCTCGGGGGAGACCACCGGCCAGGAGAAGAGGCTATCTTGACCCCCCATCTCCAGAGGCCAGCACCCCTCTAAACTGCCCTTTGCTGACGTCCACAAGCAAGAAACCCAGGCGACCCGAGCTGTGCTTTGCTCTTCAATGCGGGTGGACAAAGTAGGGGAAAGATACAGAAGAAAAGACGAGACAAAAGTCAGGGAACAGGAAGAGGACTTGGGGGAAGCAGAATGCAGAGGTTAGATGCCAGCTTTGAAACACCGTAACTAACATAGCATGAGAGGACGCCAGTCCACATCGCTCTCTATCTCCATTTCTTGCTTAAATCCTTTGCCTTTCAATGCCACACAAGTGTCGCTCTCTGCTGCTCTGGTTGCATAGCCCGCTCCGTGAGGGCAGGCACTCTGTGTTATTCTCTCATCAGCGCTCAGGACTGTCACACAGTAAGTGCTCAGCCCATGCTGCTGACTGAATGGGTAAGAACTGTCCATAAACAAAAACGGGGAGCTGTGCAAAGGCGCAGTGACGAGCGGAAGAGACGCTGGCGCAATAGCAGTGTGCTAAGAGGATTCAGAAGTCCAGGGACTTCCTGCTGGTCCAGGGGTTCAGAGCCCGCCTGCCAACGCAGGGTCACGTGTTCGATCTCTGGTCCAGGAAGATCTCTCACGCCACGCAGCAGCTCAGCCCGGGTGCCGCAGCTCAGCCCGGGTGCCGCAGCTCAGCCCGGGTGCCGCAGCTCAGCCTGTGTGCAGCAGCTCAGCCCAGGTGCCGCAGCGGCGGGGCCTGAGGACTGCAACCGCTGGGGCCCACTTGCCTAGAGCCTGCGCTCGGCAACGAGAGAGGGCACAGGAGTGGGAGCCCAGGCGCCACAGGAATGTGTAGCCCCGCTCGCTGCGGCTGGAGCAAGCCCGCAAGCAGTGACGGCGCCCAGCCCAGCGAAACCGACTCACCAAACAGTGATGGGCTGACTCACCTAAAGAAAAAGAACACTGAAAAACTCAGTAGCAGATTTAAAAACCAAAGTGAGGAAATATCCTCAAATAGAGAATAAAACAATGAAAAATAATTTAAAAAACCAGAAGAAAATTGGAAAGATGAACCAAAGAGTTTTAGCATCTGACTAACAGAAGTTCCAAAAAGAAAGAATAGAAAAATCGAAAGGGAAACGGTTGGCACAGAAATGATGAAGAAAAATTCCCAGAAATAAAAGGTATTTTCAGAATTCAAATTCAGAGTCTGGAAAAATAAATGTGCACCATCTCAAGGCACCACTGAGGAAATTTCAGATTTTAGGGTTAATTATAAGATCCTAGAAAGCTTCTAAAGAGTAAAATAACCACAAATAAAAGAGGAGTGTCAGATTGGCATTGGACCTCCCAGCAGAACACTGGAAACCAGAAGACAGGGGTAACACGTTCAAAGACGGAGAGAGAATGACCTCCAACCTCCAATTCTGCTCTCAGACACAGTGTTACAGTGGGTGCAAGAAAGAACTGCCCAGACACGCCGGGGCGTAAAAATGCACCGCTGATCCACCTGTGTCAGGAAGCCACAGAGAGCGCATCAGAATTAGGAACTGAACCGAGAGAAGATGGTCTCAGATTGAGAGGGAAAAGTATTCCCATCCCGAACCATAAGGGTCCTGCTCGCGAGGCGTAGTCTAGTTTTCCCGCCGGTCAGGTCTCCCCTCGCCGTCACACGTCCCGGGGCCCTCTCCGCATGTTGAGAAATTCACCCAACCTGTGGTTTACCTGATGCATTTGTCTGGGTGTGGACGTTGAGTTCTGTGTGGAACTAGTCTGGGGATAGTCTGAGTCAATTGTACACATATAAAAACTAAGCAAATGAGAAAAGAAGGCAATATGAACTCAGGAAAAGCAAATTGCCCTGTAAGAAAGCTTATGTGATCGTAATGTGCCAAATGACTCAACCAAGAATTGCATTTTTGTAGTCAGCCATGTCATGTAAGCCTTAAATAGCAATTTTACCAAAAAATCTTGATAAAATTTTATGAGAGAATGTCGAAGGTATATAGAGATGTGTGGGTTAAAAGAATGAAACCCTTGTTTCCTAGCCTGTGAAGTCCAAGGTTAAAATTTTGAAACAAACAAAAAAAAAGAAACAAGAAACGCCCATAGGCGTGTGATGTAGGAACACGGCGGTGACCAGGCCAAGGGGCAAACGGAGCTGAGAGGGGCCGCCCTGGGGTGTGGAGGCGGGGCACAGGCAGGGCTGAGGACAGGGAGGCTTTTCCTGTCGCAAGCCTCACGGCACCGGTTCACTCTTGAAACTGCACAATGAAGTCCTTTGATACTAAAAGTAATTAAAAGCGGTTTGCTAACGGGCTGATGCGCCGAGCACCACCTCCTCCGTCATCTGTCGGCCTCTTGGCGTGGTGTTCACAGCGAGGGCTTGAAGGCAGCGGCAGCCTTGGAGCTCAGTCATGTGGAGTGTGACGTCTTCTTTGAAGCCATCACGAGCTTATCATGTTCTTCTAGTCTCGCTGGGAACAGAAGGTCTGGGAACCAAGGGCTGGCAGATGGGCATGGAGTCTTTCACTACAGACTGAAGGATAAACAAACGTGCATATAACATGCAAACATCTGGTTATTTCCTCCAACAGAAAAAAACTCCAACCCTCTTTTGACTTCACTCCCCCCAGCTGTTTCCCTGTTTTTATGTCACTTTATAGCCACATTGTTCAAGACCATTGTCCTTACGTAGTGTCTTGAATTCTTCTCCCCGGCTGCCTTGAACTCATTCCAGTCCGTGTTCGCTAAAAACNACGGCACCGGTTCACTCTTGAAACTGCACAATGAAGTCCTTTGATACTAAAAGTAATTAAAAGCGGTTTGCTAACGGGCTGATGCGCCGAACACCACCTCCTCTGTCATCTGTCGGCCTCTTGGCGTGGGTTCACAGCGAGGGCTTGAAGGCAGCGGCAGCCTTGGAGCTCAGTCATGTGGAGTGTGACGTCTTCTTTGAAGCCATCATGAGCTTATCATGTTCTTCTAGTCTCGCTGGGAACAGAAGGTCTGGGAACCAAGGGCTGGCAGATGGGCATGGAGTCTTTCACTACAGACTGAAGGATAAACAAACGTGCATATAACATGCAAACATCTGGTTATTTCCTCCAACAGAAAAAAATCCAACCCTTTTGACTTCACTCCCCCCAGCTGTTTCCCTGTTTTTATGTCACTTTATAGCCACGTTGTTCAAGACCGTTGTCCTTACGTAGTGTCTTGAATTCTTCTCCCTGGCTGCCTTGAACTCATTCCAGTCCGTGTTCGCTAAAAACGTTGCTTCTTTCAAGATCTTTAAAGGTGTCCATGTTACTAAACCCAATGGTGAATTTGTTTTTATCTTCCTATTGACAGCATTTGATTCAGCTGATGGCACTGGATTCCCCACAACGCTTTGTACTCAGAAGGAGTGCTCAGGGTCGTCGATACTTCTGTTCCATGGCAGAAGAGGAAGAGGCTGAAGGACCAGCCTGGAGATTTCCGCTGCTTCAGCCGGGGAGACAGACGTCGCCTCTCCTCACATGTCATTGGCCAGAACCAACCTTCTCTGTGCCCAGGAAGAGGAAATTACACGGGATTTGGTGAACAAAAGCCATGCCCTTGACTCGGTTTACTTTTCAGGGGGTACATGTGTGAGGGCCCAAGGGAGTATATGGACCATCATGGAATTGTGTTTATATTTGGTTATGACATACGCTTTATTATCAAAAAGTTTTTTAATACAGTTCCCAGAGTGAGCTCTCTTCTTATCTCCTGCTTCGGATTTATGGCATCCGTCGTCTCCACCTTTGCCCTGAAACAACGCTACTGTAGGACTCAGCAACTCTTTCAGTTCTTTCACTCTTTACAACAGCCTGCAGACTTTTAGCCTTCTCTGAGAGACTGGGAAGTGAAGCCTGGCGAGGTTACCTGCTTTGTCTGAGGTCACACAGCTAGCAAGTGGCTGAACTAGGATGCCAGCGTGACGGTCCTGGTTCCCGGCTCTGATTCTGACCTCATCCTGCGGTCCTGGGGGGGATAGACCCTATCAGAAATGAAGCGTCGTCTTCCCAGGACGTGTGGGTGCCTCCGGCCCCAGAGCTCTCTGCTGCCCTCTCCCGACGTTCACAGGTGTGGGTGAGAAGTTGTTGTAGCCCAGAGTGCGCGTGATCTGACAGTCCCTAGGGCTGCAAGCTGTCTCCCCTCTTCTGGATATTTCGCACCCCCATCTCGCCTAATTCCCAGGCACTGAGCACATAGTAGGCACCGGGAAATGTGCTTCTTGATTAACGTCTTGGAGCAACACTGGTGGAGTTGTTAGAGCACCTAGTGCTGATGGCGGTACACACGTGATGCCCTGGGCTCCTCATAACGACCCTGTAAGGAAGGGCTCGCGAGTCTCTGACACATGGGAAACCTGAAGTGCAGAGAGGATGCAGCAACATGCTCAAGATGCTCCACTTACCACCTTTGTTCTATGTACTGTTAATGAGCACTGATCATCTGCCAGGCCGTGGAGTAGATGTTGGGATATAATTTTAAGTTCTCTGCATTTAAACAATGATTCAGAGATGTATCTGGAGTTAGAACTCAGATTTGTTCTGATTTAAACTGTTCTTTCCAGAGAGAGGATATGAGGTGGGAGGTGGGAGGGGGATTCAGGATTGGGAGCTCGTATACACCCGTGGCGGATTCATGTCAATGTATGGCAAAACCAATACGGTATTGTAAAGTAAAATAAAGTAAAAA
>SJYH01004217.1:404227-436735 GCA_006408735.1 Sylvicapra grimmia | reverse complement strand
GTTTCACAGATGGTAAAATATCTCCATTTCTCCCACCCTCTCCTTCCCCCGCTGTGTCCTTGGTTTTAAATATCAATCTACTTCTCAAGTGAGGAAACCGAGGCACACAGAATTCAACTGATTTGCTTCAGCTCACATATAGTAGGGCTGTCAAGGGGCCCTTGGGGCTTTAGGCCCCCTTCATCTCTGCCTGCCCTCTCACGATACCTCAAATAAACCTACAGCATAAGCAAAAATCGATTTTCTCATTAATTCAAGTGCAACTTCAAGGCCGTACCCAGGGCCCTGCTGAGGTTGCCATCCCCAAGGCCACCCCTTTATTGAAATTCTGCAGTCATCACTGACCATCAGGAATGGAACCAGCATGAGAAGGGCTTCCTGGAGTCTGTCCTCAAAGCTTTCAAAGAGCCTGCACGTCGACTATACACTGATTCACCCCATGACCCAGAGTCGGGAAGAGCAGGCATTATTCCTGTTTAGGAGCTCAGCAAGCTCTGTCCACCTCGCATCCCTGCTGCTGCAGCGGGCTCTCCGGCTTGCCCTGGGACCGGGGTCTCTGCGGCACCTACGACTGGAGACCCTTCCCAGTTCTTTGCTATGCCTCCGCTTCCCATTTGTCCCCTTCGTGAGGAGGCTGTCCGTGAGTAGCTTTGAGGGACGGGTCATGCCTCCTCAGTTTTGAAGCAGCTGGAATAATGAGGGAACTCCCAGGCAACTGACCAGGTTTGGTTTCAGGAAAGCCAGCTGCCGAGGAAGCTGGTTCGGTGGAGGACGGTGGGCTGCGGTCGGATGGAGCTGTGTTCTCACTGGGACTCCGGCGCTTCCTAGGTGTTGAAGCAGGGCTTGTGGGAACACGCGCTGCGTGCCTCCCTGCAGCCACCTGGCAACTGGGGAAACAGGGCTTGGTGGAGTGAAGTTTGAAAACAGCTGATATAATACTGTTTTGGGGGAAACTTAAATTCAGGAGCTCAAATCCCTGCGACCCCATGGACTGTATCCTGTCAGGCTCCTCTGTCCATGGAATTCTTCAGGCAAAAATACTGGAGTGGGTAGCTATTTCCTTCTCCAGGGGATCTTTCTGATCCAGGGATCAAACCCTTGTCTCCTGCATTGCAGGTGGATTCTCTACTGTCTGAGCCACTAGGGAAGCCCTAAAATTAAATCCAGTGGCTAAGAAATTATACGCAAAAGTCAACTCGTGTCTCACCCCAGGCCGGTTGAGAGCAGGCTGCTCCAGCACACGGGCTTTGATTGGCAGGAAGGTGACTTCAGCATCCAAACTGGGTGGCTCTTCCATAAGTGTTGGTGGGCTTCCTCCCTCCACCCCCCATTCCCTGCAGACAGGTGGCTGGACTTGGAAAGGAAACAGCTCTCTGGGTCAGCAGAACGCTCCGCGCGGGTGTCCAATTGTTTTTCCTGCAATTTATTTGCATGTACAATTATTTAATGCACAATTTATTACAAAGAAATATCGGTGGATTTATTACACGCAGACTGCATCCAGGGACTCTCTGTGGCTCTGGCAAAACAGTGATGAACAGACACAGGCACTGTCTTTAAGGGGCTTACTTGCATGCGTGGTGTCATAGACAAACAAACAAATATCTAACCGATGACAGCGAGGCCGAGGCCAAAAGTATCAAGGCGCTCGGCGGGTCAGAGAGTGGCGGGAGCTGCGCTTTCAGATGGGCCTCTTTGTTTAGGAGAATTGAAGGAAGCGCAGGAGGAAACCACGCAGAAGGGCAGAGGGCCTGAACTGAGAGCAAAGGCCCCGAACTTCCACTGAATGCTGCTCCTTCCATCTTTAGACCAGCCCTGCAAATAGATGCCTATTATGCCCTCCACTGGAGGACGGAAAGAGGGGAAGCTGAGCAAGGCAAGGAACTTGCTCCAAAATGCAGCCAGAGTGGGGCCAGGATCCAGTTCATCTTCTCTGATTCTGGAGACGGTGCTGTGACCTCAGGGGACGGTGTGCCTGAAAGTGGGGTGACCGGTGCTGCCCCCTGCAGGGACCCAGGGCAGAGCTCGCAGCCCTGCCCGGCCGGTAGCCCCTCCGCCTGCCTCTCGCCCCCACCACCCACCACCCACCACTACCTCCGCCTGCCTCTCGCCCCCATCACCCACCACTGCCTGCTCCCCGTGGCTCGGTCGCTGTTTTCTGAAATCGCTGTCTGGTCTCAGTACGCTCCTTTTCCGAGTCCTTTCTCCCCTGGGGCCCCGTCTCCCAGAGGCTGGGTAGAGAGAACAGGGGGCAATCCAGCCTCTCCCGCCCGGCTCGTCATGCGGCTGGGGACCCATCTTAGCTTCCCTGCGTGGGCTCCAAACTGTTCCCATATCTGTCAGGGACAGCCTCAGCAAGGGAGCGGCACCTTTTGAGCACACTAAATGAGCTCAGGTTGCAAGGGAGCGGCACATTTTGAGCACGCTAAATCAGCTCAGGTTCCGGGGTGGCCTTCGCTCTTGGTTCAGAGGTTGTTCCCTGTGACCCTCTCCTCCCCGTGGGGGCTGTTTGTTCCCGGCCCGGCACCCGGTTGACAACGTTCTCTCAGCCTTGGAGAGGAAGCCGGGCCGGTTCATAAGCCTGCCGGTCCCACTGGGTTCGCGCCGGGGGCTGAAGCCCCAGGGGGTTCTTCCAACCAGGCCCCGAGGCGCAGCGAAGTGACCCCTACTGCCAGGGCCGGCAGCGAGGGGCGCAGGTGCGTCACTTGGTGACATGAGATGGCAGAGGGAGAGGGCACGGTGTGTGTGTGCGTGTATGTGTGTGCACATGTGTGTATGTGCGTGCATGTGTGTGTGTGCATGCGTGCGTGTGTGGTGAAAGCACATACGTGTCTGTTCAATGCACAGGGACTTGAATCCCCTCTTTCCCGCTCACTGTCTGGCTCTTTATAGGAGTTTGGCGACTCCTGTTCTTAGAGGCGTGACTAGTTTTCCTCAGGGAGCCAGGGTCCTTGCTTGTGCGGTTCTGTTGTCCACCAAAGTCTGAGTTAGGTGTAAGGAACTAAGCCAGTGAATAGGGAGGGAGTCAGCCTGCAGAGAGGGGGCAAGGCACACCTGCTTCTTAAAAATCCCAGCCCGGCTCAAGAGGGAGGGGATACATGTAACGATACAGCTGATTCATGTTTTTGCACAGCAGAATGTAATATAACATTGTAAAGCGATTGTACTCCAATTAAAACAAAGTAAAATCACGCACACACACATCAGTTCAGTCAGTTCAGTTCAGTCATTCCATCGTGTCAGACTCTTTGCAACCCCATGGACTGCAGCACGCCAGGCCTCCCTGTCCATCACCAACTCCCGGAGTTTACTCAAACTCATGTGCATTGAGTCGGTGATGCCACACACACGTCCCAGCCCACAAATGAAATGCATCATTGTCTGGAGGCAAAGCAGGTGGGAATGTAGCCCCTGGCCTGGCTGCCACCTAACAGCGGCTCACGGTGAGGAAGGGGAAGGGTGGGCCTTTGCTGTGAGCGTGTGTTTAAAATATCCTACTGTTTTACTTCCTCCACCAGCAGCTGAGTAATAAAAGTTGTGCTTTCAAGGTAACATCTGGATTTTATGCAGGCTCCCACAGGTTCTGGCATCCTATCTATAAGCAATGGATCAGAGAACTGAAACTATTATAAGGCAAAACCTGCTCTGTGCCAGGTCCATGGTGGATACTGGGGCACCTGTTCTCTGCCTGAATGCCCCTCTGGTACAGCTGGCACAGAGCTGGTGTCCTATGCATTTTGGTGATCTGATCTGCATACGCATCTGGAGGAATGAGAAAAGTCTTCCTACTAAACAATGAGACTATCAAACCCGAGTCACACCAGGGAGACTGGCAAGATTTAGAAAGAATACTAACAGTTCATGGATGAGGCAACGAAGCTGGTGAGTTGCAGGGACAGGGCCTGATCCCAGATCTGCTGGACTCTAAATCTTGTGCTTTTAATGACTATGGAAAAGAACTAACATTTCTGAAAAGCTTTACTATGAAGGCAGGTTTCTACAGCATCTGTGTGCCATAAGGAAAGACATTTGGGAAGGGTGAGCACTGCGCCCAGGATGCTACATTGTAAGCCAAGTTGCACAGGGGCGAAGTGTGCAGGAAGGGTGTTCTGAAATCTCCTGCAGCCAACAGACGCATGAAGCATCTGGGGCTGCAGTGCAATTATTGGTTCAGGAAACCAGTGTTTACAGACGCCTCCCCCCGCCCCCACTGTGGGGAGGTCGGAGCCCGGATTTAGGTGTGGTGAAGATACACGCGGGAATCTCAAGACTTTGACCCTGTTTCTTTCTGATTTTCTATCTCTACAAGCTTTCATTACCAGGAAATCATGAAATGTTGATGCCAGAGGGAACCTGGCATCAATTATTTTTTAGAGGAAAGAGCAAAGGTTTTAGGCCTTGGCAAACCTGGATTCAAATTCCAGTTCAGGCATTTGTAACCACAGGCAAAACGCGATTTGTTTTCCTCCAAAGGTTCAGTGGTGTTGACTCATGTGTCCGGGGTTACACAACTGGCATGTAATGCTTTCCATTCTCTCCTGCTGTTTAACAAACCGCTCCAAAGCTGAGCGGCTGACAGAAACGACGTTCAGTTATTGAGTTCACAGATCTGCAACCTGGGGAAGGCCCACCAGGTAATCTGGGGTCAGCTGGGCCAGCCTGTCCAGGCCTGGAGGGTCTACGCCTCAGATGACTCTCTCGCCCGGCTGGCGTGCGCTGTCGGCTGTGAGTGGGAGGACAGGACCGGCCCTGAGGACGGAGTCCCTCCCCCTGGAGCCTTGCCGCGGACTGCTTGGGCTTCCTCACGCCATGGGGGCTGGGCTCCAGGAAGCAGGCAGAGGAAGCCGCGGTTTAANCGTTCAGTTATTGAGTTCACAGATCTGCAACCTGGGGAAGGCCCACCAGGTAATCTGGGGTCAGCTGGGCCAGCCTGTCCGGGCCTGGAGGGTCTACGCCTCAGATGACTCTCTCGCCCGGCTGGCGTGCGCTGTCGGCTGTGAGTGGGAGGTCAGGACCGGCCCTGAGGACGGAGTCCCTCCCCCTGGAGCCTTGCCGCGGACTGCTTGGGCTTCCTCACGCCATGGGGGCTGGGCTCCAGGAAGCAGGCAGAGGAAGCCGCGGTTTAAGGCCTGGAAACCGCCACAGCATCGCTCCCACCCTCCTCTGCTGTGAACCGCTTCCCTGGTGGCTCAGATGGTAAAGAGCCCACCGCAGTGTAGGAGACCCAGGTTCGATCCCTGGGTCAGGAAGATCCCCTGGAGAAGGGGAGTTACCCACTCCAGTATTCTCGCCTGGAGAATCCCATGGACAGAGGGGTCTGGTGGGCTGCCAAGAGCTGGACATGACTGAGTGATAAGGCTTGCACACACGGTGTGTGAAGCAGCTACAAAACTCAGATTCAAGGGGAGTGGCCATTGACCCCACCTTTTTCTCTCTTTTTAAAAAACATAAAGAAATATTTTTTAAATTAAAAAATTAAAAAAAATTAATATTGAATTAAACAGATCTAATTGGAGGATAATGGCTTCACAGTGTTGTGCTGGTTTCTCCTGTACAACAATGTGGGGCAGTGATCGGTATACACACGTCCTTCCCCGGGAGCCCCCCTTCCAGCCCCGGCCTACCAACTGGGTCATCACCGCACCGAGCCGAGCTCCCTGGGCCCCACAGCAGGCCGTCTGTTTCACGCGTGGTCGGGTATATATGTCAACTCTACCCTCTCAGTCTGGCCCAGCCTCTTCTTCCCTCCGTGTCTCCACAAGTCTCTTTTCTACGTCTGCATCTCCATTGCTCCCTGCAAACAGGTTCATCGGTACCATTTTTCTAGGTTCCACATATATGCGTTAATATATGACATTTTTCTCTTTTGGACTTACTTCACTCTGTGTGACAGACTAGTTCATCCACATCTCTACAAATGACGCGGCTTCGTTCCATTCTATTGGTCCCACTTTCTAGTGGGAAGAGTGTCCAAGAGCTTTGAAATGGCCACGCTCCTCCACTGGTCTCCCCCGCTCCAGACCTGCTTCAGCACAGCACACCAGCTGACCCTGCTCTGCTGCACTCCTGAGCTGGGACCTCTTCAAGGCGCTCTGTTACCTTTGCCTTCCTCTTAACTTGGTTACTTCATGACGCTGTCCTAGCCTGCTTCTCAAGTTCAGCGAAGCCATTTCTCCTCTGTGATCTATTTCAGGATAAAGAAAGAAAGTGAAGTCGCTCAGTTGTGTTCCGACTCTTTGCGACCCTGTGGACTGTAGCCCACCAGGCTCCTCCTTCCATGGGATTCTCCAGGCAAGAATACTGGGGTGGATTGCCTTTTCCTTCTCCAGGAGATCTTCCTGACCCAGGGATGGAACCCAGGTTTCCTGTGCTGTAGGCAGACGCTTTACTGTCTGAACCACCAGGGAAGTCTAACATTAAAAAACATTCCAGGATAAAGTCAACATCAAAAAATTTCCCATGGTATTTATGTATGTACTTTTATGAGGTATAGTTGATGTCCAGTATTATATGTTCAAGTGTGCAATGTAGGGAGTCACAATGTAAAGGTTGTATTTCGTTTATAGTTATTATTAAACATTGGCCATATTTCTTGTGCTATCTCCTGTAGAGATAAATAAGCTGTCTAAGTTTGTAGCCTATTTATTTTATACCTGGTAGCTTGTGCCTCCTAATCCCCTGCCCCTGATTGCCCCTCTCTGCTCCTCTCTCCCCACTCCCTGCCCCTGATTGCCCCTCTCTGCTCCTCTCTCCCCACGGGTAACCACTAGTCTGACCTCAGCGTCTGTGCATCTGCTTTTGTTTTGTTGTGTTCATTCATTTGCTTCATTTTGATTCCACATATAAGTGATAACATGCAGCATTTTTCTTTCTCTGCCTTATTTCACTAAGCATGATACTCTAAGTGTCCACCAACAGATGGATGATAAGGAAGAAGTATTCACAGACACAGTGGAATAGTCTTCAGCCATAAAAAAGAAAATTTGCCGTTTGCACCATTATGGATGGACTTGAAGGGTATGACCCCCCAGCATTTATTAAGCCAATCATGATAAACGCTATAGAGGGACTGTCTAATTTGAACTTTCACCGCAGCCTTGTTAGCTGGGTTCTTTTGTACTTGAAGTCAGGAATGCTTGACCAGGACCCCGAGCTCTTAACTCCGATGGCAAAGCACGTCCACTGGAAGTGTCCCAGATGCAGGCTGTTCTCGCCGAAGTCCGAGATTTTATCCTTTTTCTATGTCTTCGCTTTTATCTCACCAACTTATGCTTATTTTTCAGGTTCCAATTTAGCCAGCTCTTCCTCCAGGAAGCCTTCCCTGATTCTTGAAGACGGGTTGCACTCCCCATTAACACTCTGTCTTATTTCTATCTAGAGCTTTTCACTTTGCCCTGCAATGATCTGTTTTCTGGAAGCCCTCATAGGCTGTACATTTTCTTTCTTTCTGTTTTTTGAGAGTTAAGGTGAGCTCTTGATTTTACTTTCCTCTCCGGAAGTGAAAGATCCTTCAGTCCAGTGTCTCAAAGTTTCTCCCCGAGGTGTCCTTACCTACGAGGCTATGAGACCCCTCAGTCATGCAGCCCGACACCCCCAACCAGACCCACAGGGCAGAGTTTGTCTTGCTGGGCTTCGCTGAGGTGCACGAGGCACGCTGCCTCCTCTTCTCCCTCTTCCTCGCTGTGTACCTGCTCACCTTGCTGGAGAACTTGGCCATCATCGCGGTGGTGGGCTTGGACCACCGCCTCCATCGGCCCATGTATTTCTTCCTGACGCACTTGTCCTGCCTTGAGATCGGGTACACTTCAGTCACGGCGCCCAAGATGCTGGCGGGTCTCCTCGGGGTGGCTGGAGGCCAGAGGATCTCCTACGTGGGCTGCCTCTCCCAGCTTTTCGTCTTCACCTTCCTCGGTGCCACCGAGTGCTTCCTGCTGGCGGCCATGGCCTACGACCGCTACGTGGCCATCTGCCTGCCTCTCCGGTACGGGGCCCTGGTGTCCTGGGGCGCCTGTGTCCGCCTGGCCGCCGCCTGTTGGCTGGGGGGCTTCCTCACCCCGGTGTTGCCCATCTACCTCATGTCCCGACTGACGTTTTGTGGCCCCAACGTCATCGACCACTTCTTCTGCGACGCCTTGCCGCTGCTGGCCCTGGCCTGCTCGGACGTCGCCCCGAAGGAGACCGCAGACCTCCTGGTCTCCCTGGCCGTGCTCCTGGCCTCCTCCGCGGTCATCGTCGCGTCCTATGGCCGCATTGTCTGGACGCTGCTTCGGATCCGCGCGGCTGCGGAGCGCAGGAAGGCCTTCTCCACCTGCGCGGCCCACCTGGCTGTGGTGGGCCTCTTCTACGGGACTCTCTTCTTCACGTACGTCTGCACCGGAGCGGCCTCTTCCATCAGCTTCAACAAGGCGGTGTCCGTCTTCTACTCCATCGTCACGCCCATGCTCAACCCCCTCATCTACAGCCTTCGAAACCGAGAGGTGAAGGGAGCTCTGGGAAGAGCCTTCTGCAGGGCTTGGAAAGGTCAGTGAGGAGGCAGGTGTTGGGTGGGGGTGGGATCCTTGCCTAGCTTTTTGGAAGGAGAGTGGTGAGGACTCTGGAATGGAACAGAGGCCTAGGAGGCATGAGGTATGGATTCAGTTCAGTTCAGTCCAGTTCGACTCTTTGCTGCCCCATGGACTGCAGCACGCCAGGCCTCCCTGTCCATCACCAACTCCCAGAGTTTACTCAAACTCATGTCTATTGAGCCGGTGATGCCATCCAACCATCTCATCCTCTGTCAACCCCTTCTCCTCCTGCCTTCAATCTTTCCCAGCATCAGGGGCTTTCCCAGTGAGTCAGGTCTTCGCATCAGGTGGTCAAAGGATTTGAGTTTCAGCTTCAGCATCATCCTTTCCAATGAATATTCAGGACTGATTTCCTTTAGGATGGACTGGTTGGATCTCCTCGCTGTCCAACGGACTCTCAAGAGTCTTCTCCAACACCACAGTTTAAAAGCATCAGTTCTTTGGTGCTCAGCTTTCTTTATAGTCCAACTCTCGCCTCTCTACATGACTACTGGAAAAACTGAAGCTTTGACTACATGGACCTTTGTTGATAAAGTAATGTCTTTGCTTTTTAATATGCTAAGTTGGTCATAACTTTTCTTCCAAGGAGTAAGCATCTTTTACTTGCATGGCTGCAGTCACCATCTGCAGTGATTTTGGAGCCTCCAAAATAAAGTCCCTCACCGTTTCCATTGTTTCCCCATCTATTTGCTATGAAGTGATGGGAGGAGAAGGGGACGACAGAGGCTGAGATGGCTGGATGGCATCACTGACTCGATGGACATGAGTCTAAGTGAACTCTGGGAGTTGGTGATGGACAGGGAGGCCTGGCGTGCTGCAGTCCATGGGGCAGCAAAGAGTCGAACTGGACTGAACTGAACTGAATCCATACCTCATGCCTCCTAGGCCTCTGTTCCATTCCAGAGTCCTCACCACTCTCCTTCCAAAAAGCTAGGCAAGGATCCCACCCCCACCCAACACCTGCCTCCTCACTGACCTTTCCAAGCCCTGCAGAAGGCTCTTCCCAGAGCTCCCTTCACCTCTCGGTTTCGAAGGCTGTAGATGAGGGGGTTGAGCATGGGCGTGACGATGGAGNGCGGTCATCGTCGCGTCCTATGGCCGCATTGTCTGGACGCTGCTTCGGATCCGCGCGGCTGCGGAGCGCAGGAAGGCCTTCTCCACCTGCGCGGCCCACCTGGCTGTGGTGGGCCTCTTCTACGGGACTCTCTTCTTCACGTACGTCTGCACCGGAGCGGCCTCTTCCATCAGCTTCAACAAGGCGGTGTCCGTCTTCTACTCCATCGTCACGCCCATGCTCAACCCCCTCATCTACAGCCTTCGAAACCGAGAGGTGAAGGGAGCTCTGGGAAGAGCCTTCTGCAGGGCTTGGAAAGGTCAGTGAGGAGGCAGGTGTTGGGTGGGGGTGGGATCCTTGCCTAGCTTTTTGGAAGGAGAGTGGTGAGGACTCTGGAATGGAACAGAGGCCTAGGAGGCATGAGGTATGGATTCAGTTCAGTTCAGTCCAGTTCGACTCTTTGCTGCCCCATGGACTGCAGCACGCCAGGCCTCCCTGTCCATCACCAACTCCCAGAGTTTACTCAAACTCATGTCTATTGAGCCGGTGATGCCATCCAACCATCTCATCCTCTGTCAACCCCTTCTCCTCCTGCCTTCAATCTTTCCCAGCATCAGGGGCTTTCCCAGTGAGTCAGGTCTTCGCATCAGGTGGTCAAAGGATTTGAGTTTCAGCTTCAGCATCATCCTTTCCAATGAATATTCAGGACTGATTTCCTTTAGGATGGACTGGTTGGATCTCCTCGCTGTCCAACGGACTCTCAAGAGTCTTCTCCAACACCACAGTTTAAAAGCATCAGTTCTTTGGTGCTCAGCTTTCTTTATAGTCCAACTCTCGCCTCTCTACATGACTACTGGAAAAACTGAAGCTTTGACTACATGGACCTTTGTTGATAAAGTAATGTCTTTGCTTTTTAATATGCTAAGTTGGTCATAACTTTTCTTCCAAGGAGTAAGCATCTTTTACTTGCATGGCTGCAGTCACCATCTGCAGTGATTTTGGAGCCTCCAAAATAAAGTCCCTCACCGTTTCCATTGTTTCCCCATCTATTTGCTATGAAGTGATGGGAGGAGAAGGGGACGACAGAGGCTGAGATGGCTGGATGGCATCACTGACTCGATGGACATGAGTCTAAGTGAACTCTGGGAGTTGGTGATGGACAGGGAGGCCTGGCGTGCTGCGATTCATGGGGTTGCAAAGAGTCGGACATGACTGAGTGACTGAACTGAACTGAACTGATGGGACCAGATGCCATGATCTTAGTTTTCTGAATGCTGAGTTTTAAGCCCACTTTTTCATGCTCCTCTTTCACTTTCATCAAGAGGCTCTTTAGTTCTTCGATTTCTGCCATAAGGGTGGTGTCATCTGCATATCTGAGGCTATTGCTATTTCTCCTGGCAGTCTTGATTCCAGCTTGTGCTTCATCCAGCCCATTGTTTCTCATGATGTACTCTGCTTATAAGTTATGGATTGTGTATTGAAGTAAAATGCTACTTCTGCTATGACAAGGAACTCCTAACTATATTAGCTTAAAGAAGGAAGGAGACTTCCTCTTTCCTGTCAGAGTCCGAGGTGTGTGCTCCATGTTGGTGGCTGGCTCTGCTCAAGAGGCATTCAAGGATCCAGGTTCCTTGTATCTTTCTGTTTTCTGTGGAGGAAGCTCTCTGCCTCCAGTCAGCACCATATGCTTCTCTTTCTCATCACTTCTTCTTTTCCTTTCTTTTCCTTTTTTAATAAATCGATCCAATTATTTAATTTAATTTAATTTTTTCTTTTTAAAGCCTTTTGTTGTGAAATATAAAACATAGAGAGGAGGGACGTCTCTGACAGTCAAGTGGTTAAGACTTCACCTTCCAAGGCAGGGGGTGAGTGTTTGATCTCTGGCCAAGAAGCTAAGCTCCCATATGCCTTGTGGCTGAAAAATCAAAACATAAAACAGAAGCAGTATTGTAACAAATTCAATACAGATTGTAAAAAGGATCCACAGAAAAAAATCATTAGAAAAGCACATTTAGGAAAGTGAATACAACATAACCATATAGCTTAATGGATTACATAGTGACCAACAGGTTAATACACTGAATACTAAATCCAGAAATTAACCATCACTGGTACCCCCAATGCTGAGAAAGATAGAAGGCGGGAGGAGATGGGGAGGACAGAGATGAGATGGCTGGATGGCATCACTGACTCAGTGGACATGAGTTTGAGTGAACTCCGGGAGTTGGTGATGGACAGGGAGTCCTGGCGTGCTGCAGTCCATGGGGTTGCAAAGAATTGGACAGGACTGAGCGGCTGACCTGAACTGGTGCCCCCCAAACCTGCCCTCAGCAGACCTCTTCCCACTCACAGTCTTCTCTTCCCCCAAATGGTCGCCACTATTTAGACTTCCATAGTTGTCTTACCTTTTCTCTTCTGAGAGTTTAAAGCCTAAGAAAGCAAGCCTCAACACTATACGGTTCACCTTGAACAATGCTTAGGGGCACTGACTCTCCAAATGGTCAAAAGTCAAAGTATAACTTATAGCTGGCCCTCCATATGCAAGGTTCCTCGGCAACCATGCATCTGTTATTTTTATTAAAAATTTTTTTGGGTGTAGTTGATTCACAAAGTTGTGTTACTTTCAGGTGTAAAGTGCATCAGTTATGCATACACACATACCCACCCTTTTCCAGATTCCTTTCCCACACAGGCCATCACGGGGCACTGAGTAGAGCCCCCTGGGCTGCGCCGCAGATCCTCGCTAATTATGTCTTTTATCTGTAGCTGTGTGTATGTGTCAGTCTTGACAGTGAAAGTGAAGTCACTCACTCATGTCTGACTCTTTGTGACCCCATGGACTGCAGCCCACCAGGCTCCTCTGTCCATGGAATTCGCCAGGCAAGAATACTGGAGTGGATGGCCATTTCCTTCTCCAGAGGACCTTCCTGACCCAGGGATCAAACTCAGGTCTCCCACATTGCACGTCAGTCTTAACCTCCTAGTTTATCCTCCCATCCCTTGGCAATCGTAAATTTGTTATCTACATGTGTTAACTCTCTTTTTGCTTCTTTGCGTCTTTAGGGTCAACGTCCCCTTGAATGTTGGCAAACTAAGGCCACATCTGCTCCAGCTCTTATTTACAGCGACCTGTGAGCTGAGAATAGTCTTTAAACTTTAAATGGTTGATCACAAATCAAAAGTATAATACTATTTCATGACACGTAAACATTTTATAAGATTAAAATTTCAGTGTCTGTAAATCAAGTTTCCCTAGAACGCAGTCGTACTTATGATGATTGTCTAGGCTGCTCTTGTGCTCCAGTGACAGGTGTGAGTCATGGCAGAGACCACTTGCTAATCCCCAGGGGCCTTCTTACTCCTTCCCTGACCAACATTTGGTCCCGCTGGACAAGAAGCGTGGTGTTCCTGTTAAGTCACTACGTCGTGTCTGACTCTTTGTGACCTGAAGGCTGCAGCATGCTAGGCTTCCCTGTACTTCACTATCTCCCAAAGTTTGCTCAAACTCATGCCGGTGTTTCCATCCAACCATCTCATCCTCTGTCGTCCCCTTCTCCTCCTGCCCTCAATCTTTCCCGGCATCAGGGACTTTCCTAATGAGTCAACTCTTTGCATCAGGTGGCCAAACTACTGGCGCTTCAGCTTCAGAGTCAGTCCTTCCAATGAATATTCAGGACTGATCTCCTTTAGGATTGACTGATTTGATCTCCTTGCAGTCCAAGGGACTCTCAAGAGTCTTCTCCAGCACCACAGTTTGAAGGTGTCAGCTCTTCGGTGCTCAGCCTTCTTTATGGTCCAACTCTCACATCCATACACGACTACTGGAAAAACCATAGGTTTGGCTATACAGACCTTTGTAGGCAGAGTGATGTCTCTGCTTTTTAATGTGCTGTCTAGGTTTGCCACAGCTTTTTTTCCAAGGATCAAGAAGGGTGAGGATGCAGCACAGAGGGGAGGGAGCCCACCTCTTGGTTTCTCCACTCGATGTGGCAATCATCATTCTCACCTTTCTTGGTGAGAAGGTAGCCGCAGGTCACATCTAATTGCAAGGTGGCACAATGGTAAATAGTCCACCTGCAGTGCAGGAGATGCAAGAGACGTGGGTTCAGTCTCTGGGTCAGGAAGATTCCCTGGAGTAGGGAATGGAAACCCATTCCAGTATTCTTGCCTGGAAAATCCCTTGGGCAGAGGAGCCTGGCGGGCTACGGTCTATGGGCCGCAAAGAGTCCGGCACGACTGAGCACGCACAGAGAAAGGCCTGTGGGAACCACTCCGAATTCATTTTGTCATCTCCACCTTAGGCCTGCAGTCCACCCCCACCCGCATTTCCACGGGCCTGAGCTTTAGCCTACTCACAAGGAATGCACCCACGTAAGGTAAGTTCCCTACCAGCTTTTACTCTTGCGTTCATCTGATATGAAAATCGAAAACATGCCTTTTGCTGAAGCAGATGGGTAATGACCGTGGAAATGCAGGGAAAAACTCCTGATCCTGGTGAGGCAGATATGCTTCTCACTAGCAGTCGATTCTATTCTTAGCTTTGGCCCCTTTAAATTCCTCTGTACCCCTTTTGGTGAAGTGCCGTGCTGCTGCAAATGCCTCGGGATTATCGTCCCCCCGATCCTGCCTGTCTGTAAGGCACCAACAATAAATTCCATAATTGCACTCTGTGTAGTTGTCTGCTTTGATTTTTGGTCTCAGAGCTCCTTCTCAGCTCAGAGGTTATTAGGCAATATGTCTGCCTCCAGCAAGAGTTCATAGGTGGGCAGACAAACGCCTGCTGCAGCTTGCTTACTGTGGGAAAAGGGTGAACACATTTTGGTAGACAACCAGCAGTTTCCAGAATCACGTGACCTATGTACTTATCTTCTTTGTATCTACATTTTCTTATTTGAAATATAGACCAAGGGAACTCCCTGGTGGTCCAGTGGTTAGGATGGAGCACGTTCACTGCTGGGGTCCAGGTTTGATCCCTGGTTGGGGAACTAAGAACCCACATGCTGTGAGGTGAGGCCAAAAAAAAAAAAAAAAAACAGGAAAGAAAAAAAGAAATATAGACCAAGCCTCCTGCTCCACCAACCGAGTGGACCTTCCTCTGCGGCTGCATGTTCTCTCTATCCCTGCAATTGTGCCGGGATTCCCACTTCTTTTTTCAGGCTTTTCAGACTTTGGTTAGCGTCTTACTTCTCAGCTTTCACATCCCCAGCCCCTGGCAGCTGATTTCTAAGTCACGTTTGTCAAAATGCTGACTTGGACTGCGGGATGCTACGACTCTCTCTCTGTCTCTAGACAGAGTCTTCCTATTTAATCTATATGCTTGTTTCCTTTGTGACTTCATCTTCATTGGCCCAAATAAAATTATTGGCTGACCATAGGCAAGATAAAAGCATTTTAAAAAATCAGTTTTGTGTATGTATTTTTGGTTGTCTCATCGTCGCGGCTTCTCTTGTTGCTGGGCACGGGCTCCCGAGGGCTTGAGCTTCAGCAGTTGCAGCAGAGGGCTCGGCAGTTGCCGGTCCTGGGCTCTCGGGCACCAGACCAACAGCTGTGGCTCACAGGCTTAGTTGCTCCACGGCGTGTGGGATCTTCCCAGATCAGGGACGAACTCTTGCTTCCTGCATTGGCAGGCAGATTCTTTACCATTGAGCCGCCAGGGAAGCCCCAAGATAAAAGCACTTTAAACCCCCTTCGGCAGGAAATGAAGGTGAGTCTCTTTGCCCAGAAGCATGGAGGCCTTGACACCGTGAGAGGTTCTGTGTAACCTCCCCGCGGGCAGTCCAAGAGCACTGACATTTACCTAGCAGATGTCCAGTGACTGCGGGATGCCTCAGGGTCCGCGTGCTCTCCTGGAAGTGGAGTTTGCATTTTCTTTTGTATCAGGTGTTTTAAAAAAATAATGTCATCACTTGCTTGCTTTGGTTTTGGCTGTGCTGGGTCTTGGCTGCCTCTGGCTGCGCTCCGGGTGCGCGCCCGGGCTTTTCACTGCGGTGGCTTCTGTTGCTCGTCCGCTTTGGAGCACAGGCTCTAGGGTGCTGGGCTTTAGTAGCTGGGGTGCGTGGGCTCGGTAGTCGAGGCTCTCGGCTCTAAAGCGGAGCTCAGTAGTGTGGTGCCCGGGCTCAGTTGCTCCTCGGCTCGTGGGGGATCTCCCCAGGCCAGGGACTGAACCCGTGTCTTCCGCATTGGCAGGCATTCTTTACCGCTGCGCCGCCAGGGGGGCCCAGGTTTGTTTTTAAATTTCCTCTTTCGTTTCTTCAGGGACCCATAGGTTCTGGTAGCACCTGAGTCAGGCTCCGGTGGCTGGAGGCTGGCGCGGCGTCCTGGCAGCATTAAGCTGGAGAAGTGAAGTGAAGTCGCTCAGTCGTGTCCGGCTCTTTGCGACCCCGGGGACTGTAGCTACGAGGCTTCTCCGTCCATGGGATTCTCCAGGCAAGAGTACTGGAGCGGGTTACCATTTCCTTCTCCAGGGGAATCTTCCTGACCCAGGGATCGAACCCGGATCTCCCGTATCGGAGGCAGACACTTTACCCTCTGAGCCACCAGGGAAGCCCAATAAGCTAGAGGAGGGTTCCCAATGGTGCCACGGTTGTCAACCTCGGGTTGGGTGAGTGGCCCCCCCGTGGTTGCTGCGGTGTCTATGTGGCCACGGTGAGACCCCGTTGCCTCCTGCCATCTGAGACGCTCCGAGACAGCTGATGGGTCTCGCCAGGCTCCTTTCAGATGACTGCTTCTGCCTTACGTTTGGAGCTGTGCGATTTTCTGTGTGTCCTTTACGAGTGGTGTCTCTGTTTCCCATTGCCTTCTGGCTCTCCTGAAAATAAGTCCTGCTGGACTTCAAAGCCAAGTGTTCTGGGGGCTTATCTTCTTTGTGCAGGACTCCTGAGACTGGGGAGCCTGATGGGGGGCTTGGACCCCTCTCTCCCTGGGGAGAATTTCTGCAGTTGTGATTAGCTCCTGTTTGTGGGCCGCCTACCTGGGGGTATGGGTCTTGGCTATACCATGTTTCTGCCTTTCCTAATTGTTTTGTTGCGGTTCTTTTTCTGGAACTTTAATTGCAAAAGCTCTTTTCTTCTAGTCTTCAAGACTTTCTCATCAACAGTTGCTCTTTCTCATCAATAACTGTAATTTTGGTGTACCCGTGGAAGCAGGGGAGCTCAGAATCTTCCTACCCTGCCTTTTGGCCACTGCCTATTCCCTTCTTGCTTCCCTTGTGGCTCAGCTGGTAAAGAATCTGCCCGCAATGTGGGAGACCTGGGTTCAATCCCTGGGTCAGGAAGATCCCCTGGAGAAGGGAAAGGCTACCCACTCTGCCGGGGTCCAGCCCCTGTGGATTCAGGGTAATTCGAAGGGGAGATGGCATTGGTGAGGAGAGACTTATTTATTTAGAGATATAAAGAGAGATTAGGAAAGAATAGTGTAGTGGAGAAAATAGAGGAGAAAAGAGGCTGTATTCCTTGGTTTACATAGAAAGCCAATAAAGCCTCGAGACAAGGGGCTTGCACTATCTACGTAGGGCACAGGTGCCCGCTTGAATAGCGGAGGGTGCCCTGCCTTGGGCTCCCTCTCTCGTGGGTCTTAGAAGCCCAGGCAAATAAGTAGACATGGTGAGCCTCCATGCTCCAGATGGGAATTCAGCCTGAAAAGGGAGAATAAGAAAAGAATGACATGGGGAAGCCCAGCATCAGTGCAAGNGAGAAAAGAACGACATGGGGGAGCCAAGCATCGGTGCCAGACCCAGAACTTTATTTTCAAAAGCAGCTTATATACCCCAAGTTGTACTTAAAGAAATAATGGAATATGCAGAGTTATGCAGGGGCAGCAGTCCTGACCCTTATTGAGACCAGGCTTTCTTTTTGCATACCCTCCCGTATACAAAAGGTCTCAGGTGATTTACATTATCTTCTGGCCAAGAGGCCTGTTAACATTTTTATGGCTCTCTTCCTAGATAAATGTCTATCAACCAGAAAACTCTTTTTCCCTTGAAGTATTTTTTCTTTAATCTGCATCACCCTCAAAGTACTAAATAAAGTTACATTCCTGTAGAACAAAGGTACAGTGGGTTATAACAAAGAAAGTACTTAACTCAAAGATCTAATGTTGCTAATGCCAGGGCTACTACCTGTTTTTTCTACATACCAACTATATCTACAAATAAAAGATATGAAAACTTGGCAGCAAGTATTGGCTCAACAATGAAACCCTTAATCAGTTCTAGTCTAATGATTTTGACTCCTCGGAAGCCCCTACATTCCTGGGATGTTTTAAGCTTCCTGTGCCTCTCGCGGTCGAGAGGCTGTAAACAATCATGCGTAGCTGTAAGAGTCCGGATAAACCTGTCAGGCAGGCTAGAAAGCCATCAGAGGGGTTTCTGGATTGAAACACTCTTGTTACATCCAGGAGACTTATTAACTGGAGCTCCAAGTTGACTCCTTTTAGAGGAAGGTGGTGGGATCAGCCCCCCCGTAATGTTAGAAGAGTAGGTGGAAAGCATAACACAGTAAAGCAGGCAGGCTCTGGTTTTGGGGGTAGATGCTCGAGAAAGTCCAGGGGCCCCTGAGGCCTGATCCCGCCTTTGCGTTTGTCAGGCCCCTTTCCTCATGACCTTTGCCATGGGCAGGATTCCCCATGCTGGCTCCCGGCACCACTCCAGTATTCTGGCCTGGAGAATTCCATGGACTGGATATTCTGTGGGGTTGCAAAGAGTCAGACATGACTGAGAGGCTTTCAGTTTTCACTATTCACTTCTTATAAACAGTTTCACAATAGATGTGTTAGTCCCCTCTGATCAGGTTAGGTTGGAAATGTTAGCTTACAAGCTCTTTGTTTGTAAAGACTATTCTTTAACCATTTTGAAGTTTCCTTCCCATGACCTAGCCTGTAGCAAGGGTCTCATGAAAGTTTCAGCTATTCGGTAGTCAATCAAGAGATTCAGGTTTGCCATTATGTATAATTTAATGAATTATTTAACAAATACTTTTATAACATGCAAAGTAATGTTCTAAATGTCTTATAAATAATAGCTCATTTACTCCTCATTGATAACCCCACAAAATAGGTGCTATTCTTATCTTCCTTTATACACCAGGAAATTGAGGTACAGAGAAGTTAAGTCACTTGTCCAAAGTCACACAGCTGGGGCAATGGAAGTGCCATGACTTGAAACTTACTCGTCTGACTCTTAACATCTGCACAACNATGAATTATTTAACAAATACTTTTATAACATGCAAAGTAATGTTCTAAATGTCTTATAAATAATAGCTCATTTACTCCTCATTGATAACCCCACAAAATAGGTGCTATTCTTATCTTCCTTTATACACCAGGAAATTGAGGTACAGAGAAGTTAAGTCACTTGTCCAAAGTCACACAGCTGGGGCAATGGAAGTGCCATGACTTGAAACTTACTCGTCTGACTCTTAACATCTGCACAACGATGTCCTGGATTCACTGGTCCCCTCTTTTGTCATCAGTTTCTGTTCCTGATCCGTAAAAGAGTGAACTCGGTGACTTTATCTATTTACTTTTTGAGTGTTTTGTAAGTGCTGAGAACCTTCACAATTTTTTTTTCCATTTTATTATCACAACAACCCGAGGGGAAGGCTTAGTCTCATCTTACACTGCAGGGAACTAAGGCTTAGAGAGGTTAATAACATGCTCAAGTCCCTGAAGCTACACCACGGAGGAGCCAGGAGGATTTGAATCAAGTCTTTCTGACTTCTTCCAACCATTCTACCTTGCCACCTCCTCTCAAGCATCTCTTCCAATGCTACCTTTGCAGAAGTTGATTCATTCATTCATCAAACAACTATCCCATCTCCTGTATGCATCAGGCACTGGCTGACTGCTGAGGGGTCACAGACCAAATGAGACTAGATGTTTCCATCAGGGGCGGTATTATTTGCAAACATGTCTCATCTCCCTCTAATGGAATGAAAGACAAGAAGAGGAGCAAGTGAGTGACAGGGAGGGTCCGGATCAGTGCAGGGCTCAGAGGAAGCAGCGTTTTCCTACTGAGGAGCTTAGGGAAGGCAGCCTTGATCAGGTGGGACGCCTTTCTGCTCACTACTGATTTTCTCACTTGAGATGCTGCCTGCCAAGCATTTGTTCTTTTTTTTTTTTTTTTTCCTGGCTGGAGAAGGATGATGTAGCATTTGGGAAGGAAGAGGCAGAACAGGAGAGCTGCTTCTGATGCCAGGATGGCAGAGACCTCCAGAGGGACTGTGTCCCTGCCTCAGGCACTCCTGTGTGTGGGCATGAAGGTCACCCAGACACAGGAGCAGACTGACGTGCTGAGCGTGATACGCTCGGCTTCACTGAAGATGTCAGGTAGCTGGTGGGGCCGGGAAGACACCAGCAAGCTAACCAGACCGAGCAAACCCAAGTAACCCAGCATGGCCTAGAACAGTTCCAAGGAGCCCTCCTCACACTTTAGGTCACCGTGGGCCCAGGCTCTGTAGAGGTCACAGGTCGTGGGGGCCATCTGGTCACCCAGAGTGAACATGAGGTTGCCTGGACCAGGGAACAGACCACGGGGATGGTTTTGGGGAGAACTGGCCCCAGAACATCCTCATCTGGGCATGTGGCCGGGTGCCATGGAAGGCTGCCACCACCATGACGGTCTTGGCCAGCACAGTGGACATGCAGGTTGTGGAGGTGACCCCCCAAAAGCCGCCTGGCGTACAGCACAGGTGAGGGGCCCTGGAGGGCCAGTGAACGTGAAGGGGAAGGGGAAACAGAGGGCCAAGGTGGACAGCAGAGGGTAGCTGAGCTGGGGATTACTGGCTCGGACGATGGGGTGTGGCAGAGCCCGATGAAGATGCCCCAGACTGCCAGAGCGAGGAGGGAATGCAGGACTGGGCAGGCAGCTGACACGTGCCGAGAGCTCGAGGTAGGACAGGAAGTCTCAGGTTTGGGGCTGCACTGACCGCTCTCCCTGTTGGGCCACTGGTCCTCGGGGCACGTCTCACAGGAAGCACTGTCTAAAGGAAGAGAGAGAAACGGGGTCAGAGAACAGAGTGCAGAAGCTTCTGGAAACTTTCCCGCGGTCAAGTGGTTATATGAATTGTGATGGCTTTTCCCCGCAGAATCACTCTGCTTCAGTCTTCTTACGATGGGCCTCCCAGATGGCCTGACGTCCCCAGGTTCAGGGCTAGAAACACAGGCGGCGGAAATCCCGACAGCGCGGCTCTTGACGCCTCACGCTACAGTGAAACAGCAGAGACACGCAACCTACGGACGCGCTGTCCCTCGGAACTGACCAGCCGCGGTGGCAGGGTTGCAGTTCGTCGCCTCAGCTAATTTACTTTCGCACTTATTCATCAGCCTATTTTATGTAAGGAATATTTATGGGAATGCTTACTACATACATCGACTCCATTTTTACAGAGTTATCCTTTTTGTTTTTTTTTTTGATGTGGACCATTTAAAAAATCTTTATTGAATTTGTTACAGTATCGCTTCTGTTTTGCGGTTTGGTTTTTGGCTGCAAGGCACATGGGATCTTTACTTCCTGACCAGGATGGAACCTGTACCCCCTGCACTGGAAGGCAAAGTCTTAGCCACTGGGCCACCAGGGAAGTCCCNTTTTTTTTTTTTTCCTGGCTGGAGAAGGATGATGTAGCATTTGGGAAGGAAGAGGCAGAACAGGAGAGCTGCTTCTGATGCCAGGATGGCAGAGACCTCCAGAGGGACTGTGTCCCTGCCTCAGGCACTCCTGTGTGTGGGCATGAAGGTCACCCAGACACAGGAGCAGACTGACGTGCTGAGCGTGATACGCTCGGCTTCACTGAAGATGTCAGGTAGCTGGTGGGGCCGGGAAGACACCAGCAAGCTAACCAGACCGAGCAAACCCAAGTAACCCAGCATGGCCTAGAACAGTTCCAAGGAGCCCTCCTCACACTTTAGGTCACCGTGGGCCCAGGCTCTGTAGAGGTCACAGGTCGTGGGGGCCATCTGGTCACCCAGAGTGAACATGAGGTTGCCTGGACCAGGGAACAGACCACGGGGATGGTTTTGGGGAGAACTGGCCCCAGAACATCCTCATCTGGGCATGTGGCCGGGTGCCATGGAAGGCTGCCACCACCATGACGGTCTTGGCCAGCACAGTGGACATGCAGGTTGTGGAGGTGACCCCCCAAAAGCCGCCTGGCGTACAGCACAGGTGAGGGGCCCTGGAGGGCCAGTGAACGTGAAGGGGAAGGGGAAACAGAGGGCCAAGGTGGACAGCAGAGGGTAGCTGAGCTGGGGATTACTGGCTCGGACGATGGGGTGTGGCAGAGCCCGATGAAGATGCCCCAGACTGCCAGAGCGAGGAGGGAATGCAGGACTGGGCAGGCAGCTGACACGTGCCGAGAGCTCGAGGTAGGACAGGAAGTCTCAGGTTTGGGGCTGCACTGACCGCTCTCCCTGTTGGGCCACTGGTCCTCGGGGCACGTCTCACAGGAAGCACTGTCTAAAGGAAGAGAGAGAAACGGGGTCAGAGAACAGAGTGCAGAAGCTTCTGGAAACTTTCCCGCGGTCAAGTGGTTATATGAATTGTGATGGCTTTTCCCCGCAGAATCACTCTGCTTCAGTCTTCTTACGATGGGCCTCCCAGATGGCCTGACGTCCCCAGGTTCAGGGCTAGAAACACAGGCGGCGGAAATCCCGACAGCGCGGCTCTTGACGCCTCACGCTACAGTGAAACAGCAGAGACACGCAACCTACGGACGCGCTGTCCCTCAGAACTGACCAGCCGCGGTGGCAGGGTTGCAGTTCGTCGCCTCAGCTAATTTACTTTCGCACTTATTCATCAGCCTATTTTATGTAAGGAATATTTATGGGAATGCTTACTACATACATCGACTCCATTTTTACAGAGTTATCCTTTTTGTTTTTTTTTTTGATGTGGACCATTTAAAAAATCTTTATTGAATTTGTTACAGTATCGCTTCTGTTTTGCGGTTTGGTTTTTGGCTGCAAGGCACATGGGATCTTTACTTCCTGACCAGGATGGAACCTGTACCCCCTGCACTGGAAGGCAAAGTCTTAGCCACTGGGCCACCAGGGAAGTCCCCACGCCTTTCTAAATCACTGCTTTGATAGAACTCTTCAGAGCTTTGCTTTCTGTAGTGAACTGATCGGCTTTGTGGCTAGCGCACCGGAGCGGCCATATATTCCCATTCACCTCTTTCCTCGATTTGGATTCTGGACCTGGTCTTCCCAACCCAGCTCTTTCCTTTTCAGTGCATCCACCACCCCAAACGCATATCAAGACACTTACTGCTCCTCTAGTTGAGTGACTCAGTGGCTCCCTATGTCCTGCAGAACGGAGTTCACGCTTCTGAGGCTGGCAAGAAAGGCCTTCTGTGGCGTGACCGCCTGCTCCCTGCATGGCGAGTCTCGGTCTAGACTCAAGCCACCCGAGGCTCCTCACTGCGCTCATGCCTGAGACTCCCCCAACGTATTCCTTGCCCAGGACTGTCCTTATCAAGTTTCACTGCCTCTGAAACACTACCTGTTGTTCAAGGCCCGTATCACATGTCACCCGCTCTGGTGAAAACTCTCCCTACCTATCCTCCATGAGAATTGGTTGTTTCTCTCTGCTTTCGTGACTGAGTGCTTGAGGTCTGACTGAAGCGAAGGATATTAAATTTGAGCCAAGTTTCTCTATTATACAATGATCCTTCTCCTTTAGCAGATCACGAGCTCTGTGGGGCCAAGACTGAGCCTCACCACCTTGGCACCCATACAGTAGATCCCAGTTGCTGTCTGTCGAATGAATGACATCTTAGTATAATATAGATGAAATCACCAGCGGGGCTCAGCTCGGTGCTCTGTGATAACCTAGAGGGGTGGGATCGGGGGTGAGAGGGAGATTCAAGGAGGGGATATATGTATACATGCAGCTGATTCTCTTTGTTGTACCTCAGAAACGAACACAACGTTGTAAAGCAATTATACTCCCATAAAAAAAAAGTAAATGAAAAAAATCACTGGGGGGCTTTCTCCCAATACTTATGGAATGCCTACCACATGCCAGACATTAAAATAGGTACAAAACTTGGACAAACTCATGGTCGATGGAAGAAAGAATGAATGTATAACCATAAAAGATCGTAAGGTAGCGTGTGTGAAGGGCATATTGACACCATCTTTTGATCTCCTCTTCCCTGGATTTTTTTTTTCCCATTAAAAAGTCTTTCCTGGATGTGGGCTTCCCTGGTAACTCAGAAAGTAAAGAATCTGCCTGCAATGCAGGAGACCGAGGTTCAGTCCCCGAGTTGGGAAGGTCTCCTGGAGATGAAAATGGCAGCCGACTGCAGTATTCTTGCCTGGAGAATTCCATGGACAGACCATGGAGTTGCAGAGACTCGGACATGACTGAGCAATAACACCTTCATATTTTCCTTGAAGTGAATATCAGCTCTCATCTGAAACCTCCCCTGGCTGCTGGCTGGCCGCCCGCCGACTGAGGGCCAGCTTCCCTCTTTCCCAGGTGCCGTGGACATCTCTCCTCTGGGGCAGGGAAGGCAGGGAGAGTGGCAGTTTGCCTTCTCAGGTAGGGCTGACTTCCTGGCTCCCGCAGGACATGTTTCACTGCAGATGGGGGTGGGCACCTGCACAGGGGGGAGACGGTGCCCGGGGAGGGCAGGGGAGACTGACCAGCGCCTGCACCAGCAGCCCCAGGGGAGCGCTCACTCCCACTGACTGGCCCCTCCCTCTCTTCTTTCTTTCTCTCTCTCCTCCCTCACCTTAAAAAAGCTAAAAACCCTCTTTACCGCCTTCTCCCCTTCTTTATTCCTTTCCTCTTCCCCTTCCCTCCCTTTCTTGCTCGAACAGTTATCAACGTATTCCATGTATCAGGTACTGTGTAGGCCATCAGGGAGGGATCAACAGGTAAAAATGAGTTCGTAAGATGTCACAGTCTATGCGGAACCAGCTGAAGCTGAAGCTGTGATATTTCAGCCACTGGATGCGAAGAACAGACTCATTAGAAAAGACCCTGATGCTGGGAAAGACTGAAGGCGGGCGGAGAAGGGGAAGACAGTGGATGAGATGGCTGGATGGTATCACCGACTCGATGGACACGAGTTTGAGTAAGCTCCAGGAGTTGGTGATGGACAGAGAGGCCTGGCGTGCTGCAGTCCATGGGGTTGCAAAGAATCGGACACAACTGACCGACTGAAATGAANTCTGATATTTCAGGCACTGGATGCGAAGAACAGACTCATTAGAAAAGACCCTGATGCTGGGAAAGACTGAAGGCGGGCGGAGAAGGGGAAGACAGCGGATGAGATGGCTGGATGGCATCACCGACTCGATGGACACGAGTTTGAGTAAGCTCCAGGAGTTGGTGATGGACAGAGAGGCCTGGCGTGCTGCAGTCCATGGGGTTGCAAAGAATCGGACACAACTGACCGACTGAAATGAACTGAGCTGAAAGGGAACCAAGAAATCTCAAGGAGAAGAAAGATGGGAGCATCACTGCTCCACAGACAAAGGGCTGGCCCCGGGCGTTGGGCTGGAATTCTCGTTCTGCCGTTTATAAGCTGGGTGACCTTGGGTTTAAGCTCTCTAAGCCTTTGCTTCTCCTCCATTAACTGGGGGTAACAATTATATCTGTCTTGAAGCTTGTATGAGGAAATAATGAGCGGATGCAGGGAAGCCCGACTACAAGGCCCTGACCACTGTGATTGCGCAACAAAAGCTAGTAACTAGGATAATATTCTGAATGTTCTGGGAAGTTTGTCCTCCGCTTGGGGCTCATTAAATCCCTGAACTTTTATTTCAAGGCTCTTATTTCCCCCCAACCCAAGCAGAACTGAGACCCCAACCAACCGTGCTTCAGAAACAACTACAGACAGGAGGCAAGGTGCCAGCGTGTGGCTTCTCAGCCCCGAGCATCGCCCACGGCAGGGGCTGCGTCTTCGTTCGCTGTGAGGGGCTGTGCTGTGCATCGCAGGGGGCTTAGCAGCATCCTCGGCTCCACGCACTGAATGCCAGCAGCTCTCCCCGCAAGTGACAACCCCAGACGGCTCCAGATACTGCCAGTGACCCCTGGGAAGCAGAGTCTTTCTAAATTGAGAGCTGCTGAGATTCAGGTCATGCTTGCAGAATGAATTTTCTTGGGAAGATCTGGTAAGAGGATTGTTTGGTATGGGGAAGAAGAAACGAGGGGGAAGATACCTGAGCGATGACCCCAAAGGGGCCCACCCTTCGTGTGTGTGTGTGAAGTAATGGTACTCAATTCTTCCCTGGGACTCTGCTCCCTTTAAAATTTTTTTTGCTTATTTTTATTTTTAATTTTTAAGTATAGCTGATTTACGATGTTGTGCCAGTCTCTCTCCCTCATATGTATATGTATACTGGAGGAAATGGCAGCCCACTCCAGGATTCTTGCCTGGAAAATCCCATGGACAGAGGAGCCTGGAGGACTGCAGTTCATGGGATCACAAAGAGTCGGACACGACTGAGTGAACACGCGTGCACACGCGCGCACACACACACACACACACACACACACACACATGCTTTTTCTCATTCTGTACATTGTGGCTTACCCTAGGAGGCTGGATATGGTTCCCTGCTCTCTGCAGCAGGCCCTTGCTGTCCACCCATTCCGAAAGCCATAGCCTGCATCCACCAACGCCAGTACTCTGCCCCCGTGCTCATCAGCTCCTTTGCTTCTTCCCCCAGGATGGGGGAATTCAGCCATTGACCTGTCCCAGGAGTGGAAACAAGACTAAGGTGAGGCCCGAAGGGACCAGGCTGAAATCACTGAGACGGGGAACAAACCATTTATACTTGTTACAGGAATTTTCTTACTCTTTCTTATTACAGAACCATGTGGAAAACGTTATAGATACTCAGATAAGGGGATGCTAAACCCTTCTGGGATGAATTGGACGAAACTGCAAGAAGTATGGCATGATATCTGAGCTGCAACAGCACTTAAATTAGAAGTCCCCTCCCTGGTAACCTTAGATACTAGAGGTCAGGGAAAGGACAAATGGGGCTCCATGTGTTATTTTCCCATTCTGTAAAAAAGTTTATCCGTTATCTATTTCCCAACATAAGGTTACAAGGCCAATAATCCAGCTATCCCATTCCTAGGTATGTCCAGAGAAAATCATAATTCGAAAAGATACATGTACCCAGATATTCACTGCAGTACTATTTATAAAAGCCAGGGCATGGGAGCAATCTAAACGTGCACCAACGAGGAACGGATAAACGAGATGTGGTGTATATATATATATGCGTGCACACACACACCACGGAGTAGCACTCAACCATAAACAAGAAAAATATAATGCCATTTTCAGGAACATGCATGGGCCTAGAGATTGTCATACCGAGTGGAGTAATTCAGACAGAGAAAGAGAAATATCATATGGTATTGCTTATATGTAGAATCTAAAAAAGGATACACATGAACTTATCTAAAAAACAAATAGAGTTACAGATACAGGAAACAAGAGTCTAGTCGCCAGGGGTGAGGTGGCAAGGGGTCGGCTGGAAGACTGCTGTGGGACACGCACACACTGCTGCCGCTGCCGCCGAGTCGCGCAGCCGTGCCCGACCCTGTGACCCCACGGACGGCAGCCCGCCAGGCTCCCCCGTCCCTGGGAGTCTCCAGGCAAGAACACTGGAGTGGGGTGCCATTTCCTTCTCCAATGCATGAAGGTGAAAAGTGAAAGGGAAGTCGCTCAGTCGTGTCCGACTCTGTGCGACCCCATGGACTGCAGCCCACCAGGCTCCTCCGTCCATGGGACTTTCCAGGCAAGAGGACTGGGGTGGGGTGCCATCACCGTCTCCCATATACACAGTACTATATATAAAATGATAACTAATAAAGACCTACTGTATAGCACAGGAAATTCCACTCAATGCTCTGTAATGGCTTATATGGGAAAAGGATCTAAGAAAGAGTGGATACATGCACATGCATAACAGATTCACTTTGCAGTACGCCCGAAACTAGCACAGCACTGTAAATCAAGTATACACCAATAAAAAGTAAAAAATAAAACAGTTGCAACTCCAGATACATACACTAGCTGTCTCAGGATAAACGTGAATTGACAATTATGTATACTTTTCTTTGCTGAGTATTTTGAAGTATCTTAGTATCTTTGAAGGCAATGGCACCCCACCCCAGTACTCTTGCCTGGAAAATCCAATGGATTGAGGAGCCTGGTGGGCTGCAGTCCATGGGGTCGCGAAGAGTCGGACACGACTGAGCGACTTCACTTTCACTTTTCACTTTCATGCACTGGAGAAGGAAATGGCAACCCACTCCAGTGTTCTTGCCTGGAGAATCCCAGGGATGGGGGAGCCCGGTGGGCTGCCATCTATGGGGTCGCACAGAGTCGGACACGACTGAAGCGACTTAGCAGCAGCAGCAGCAGTATCTTTGCTAAGTGCTTTTAAGTGTTAATTTTTTTCATTCTCATAATAACCTGGTAATAGTGATTGTTCTTGTTTTATACATTAAATCAAGAAACAAAAGAATTTGCCTGTGATTATACAGCTGATAAGTGGCAACTTGAGATTCAAGCCTGTTTTTCTGATTATAAGTTCAACTTTCATTTTTTTCTCTGATAAGAAGTCGTGTAATTCAGTAATAATGTATAAGACTCAAAAATATACTCTTTGATCCCAAATTCCACTTCTAAGTATTTATTATAATTTCAAGTAGTCAGAGGTAATCTTAAGTAGGTATGCACAAGTTATAACACAATGGAGGTATTTAAATGGAAAAAATTGGAAAACAGTGTAATGTCCAATAGCAAAAAAATATTTAAATGTTTTCTCAATCTGTATTAAAATTATGCAATCATACTTCTGAAGATATGAAGTGGCATTTAATGAGCTTATACATAACTTATTTATATATATATTACACATATATATAATTTATTAATTGGAGAAGGCAATGGCACCCCACTCCAGTACCCTTGCCTGGAAAATCCCATGGACGGAGGAGCCTGGTGGGCTGCAGTCCATGGGATTGTGAAGAGTTGTACACTACTGAGTGACTTCCTTTTCACTTTTCCCTTTCCTGCATTGGAGAAGGAAATGGCAACCCACTCCAGTGTTCGTGCCTGGAGAATCCCAGGGACAGGGGAGCCTGGTGGGCTGCTGTCTATGGGGTCGCACAGAGTCGGACACGACTGAAGTGACTTAGCAGCAGCAGTAGCAGCAGCATAATTTATTAATTACCTTTGCCTTTAGCTAGCTCTTTTGTTTTGGGAGCCAGAGAATGATTTTGGAAGGTTTTATTTGTGAACAGCCTCAGAGTTGTGTAGGTCAATGGTCTGCCCCACAGGTACCCTGTCAGTTCAACATAACGATCCCTGCTGGGTGCTGGGGGTGAGAGGAGCTGTGGGCCTGGCCCTTAGGGAGCTCTCTGCCTTCACCGCTGAGGGTCCTTCTGCCCGGATGACAGCACGGTCATTTTCCAGCAGCTCTTGTCCAGGAGGAGATCTGAGCTCAACATGTCCAGCCATCGTGGTCTGCTCCCCCTGGTCTGGGAGGAGGCAGATGTTCTTAATGTCAAACGTGGCTGGCATCTCCTGCTCTTGGGTGAAGAAAACCTCTTCCTGGGCTTCGGAGGTGAAGCGAACCTCTGCGTATAATGCAGCATCTGAGAGGCAGACAGAGGTAGAAGGAAAGGACTGCTTAGCAGCAGCACAGGCCTGCTGGGAGCCGGGCGCCGGGGCTTCCTCCACATCGGGGAAGGCGCCTGCCAGCCCTTGGAGGAAGGCACGTTTTATGAGACAAAACAAAACAAAAACCCTGCTAACCTGTGCTAACGGCTTATCTCATCTCCCAAGTTTGTGCTAACTCGAGATAAAAAGGGGAGTGAGAATTGAGTGACTGGCAAACTGGAAGCACTGGGTCTTGCCTAAGGTCAGTTCACTCACAGGCTGGCCTTATGAACACAGGTGTCTCATCCACCCCATTCTGCGCCATCTGTCCTTCCAGATTACTAAGCTCCCTCCTTTGTGCCAGACATGATTGGGAGCCAGGCCACAGAAGCTGAGACCCACCTTCAAAGCGCGGCCGTGTTCATCTCAGCAGTGTGGCCAACAGAGAAGGCTTGTGATGAAAAGATGGTGTAGCCCGAGGAAGGTGTTTCAGTGCATCCCAAACATTTCACAGCTGGGAGAACCTCAGCTTATGTGACTGCTAAAGCCCCGCTCTTATTTCCTTCTGGGAATAACTTAACAAGTAGGAAAGGTAGGTCAGGCAAAGATCCTTTAGGAGCCCACCTGAGACTTCAGTGTGGGTGCTTCTGGGTCTTTTAACACCTTTGGAGAAGATGGGATTGCCTTCAGTTCTCTGATTAGGTTGTGATCTTGTCTAGAAAGCTGGAACTCTGAGAAAGCCTTTGACGGTCTCTATAACAGCGCTTCCTCTGGCCTTTCCGACCTTTCCTCTGCACTGTTTTTTTTTTTTTTCTTAGTCTATCCCATGGTTTGAACCAACTGGATCACTTTCCCACTCCTGCCATCCCCTCTCATATCTGGTATGTGTTATTATTTATTACTCTTTCCGACTAGAGTGTAAACGCTTTGAAGGCAAGCACACATTTTGAGCATTTTTGTTCCCCCCCCTTGCTCCAAGATGCATGAAAGTCACTTTGTAAATACTTGTGGCATAAACTCACGTTTGTTGAAGTAGTTATGGAAGCCCTCTAAGAATACAGGAGGAAGTCTGCGCAGATTGCTCGGCTTGCGGGTGAAGCTGGGTGCAGACTCATGGGAGATTCCTGGAATTCTTCAGCTTTGAGGGGCAGTGCCCAGACTGTGCCACCAGGCTGCCTGGCATGACTTCTGACTCTGCCTCGAACCAGGTGTGTGACCTTGGATATGAAATTCTACCTAAAAGGGGACCTGTCTCATAAAGTCATCACAGAGAGGAAATGCATTAATATCAATACATACAAAGTGCTTGGAGCATCACTTGGCATAGAACAGTACTCAAAAAGGTTAACTATTACTACTGTTACAGTCTTACAAGATCTCACGTGATATAAATGTTGATAAAATTACCGAAAACCTATTTTTAAAAAGCTGTGCCTAGTTCAAAGACATTCTTTTAAAATTAGGAGGACTTTTCTTCTATTCTGACTTCGTTCCTATAACTGGCTTGGATATTTGTAGCCGTGTGCTGCTAAATGTTTAACAACTGGCTCTCTGGGGAAAAAAGCTGGGATTTTAGTGTTTGCTGATTTCCGTGGTTTAGCAAACAATTTGCATAATTTCTGAAAATTTTACAAAGACTCCCATTGCCAGTAGGAGCCAGCTCTCTCTTCTACAACTAGACCCCTGGTATCTTAAATAATGCGGTGTGTGCTAAGTCGCTTCAGTCAGGCCTGACTCTTTTGCCAGGCTCCTCTGTCGTCCTTTCCTCCTCCAGGGGATCTTCCTGACTGGGGATGGAACCTATGCCTCTTATGTCTCCCGCTTTGTCAGGTGGTTCTTTACCACCAGCGCCAGCTGGGGAGCCCAGTAAAAAGGTGCCCAAGTCTTAGTCCCTTTGGCTCTAAGTTCAGTATTCCATCCATTAGGCCGCACTGCCTGTCTGCAGGTCTCTGAGATGAACAGGGTCTGGGCAAGGGTCTTGGCGGCTCACCTGCCAGGGCCTGGCGTTCTGTGAACTGGCACATGCACCTCCCAGGAAGGGTCCCTTTCTTGGGCAGCAGGTCATCAGGTTCCCATGGGCACCAGGCAGGCTTGGTAAGTGGCGGTCAGATCCGGACGTCTGAAGGCAGACAGGTGGACAGCTGTCGCCTTCTCAAGCTCCTGTGCAGTTCTGAGCGCCTTCTCCCGCGTGGACGCCCGAAATCGGGCGCTCCTGCATCCCTGCGCTCCTCCCAGAGCTTCCTCATCAGATTGCTGCTGGGGTACCCAGCTGGGCGGGGCACCAACAGGAAATCCGCGAAGCCGGGCATCGCTCCCAGGATACGGTCAGGCTCAAGCTGCCCTTGAGCAGGCCCTGGGCCGCCGGGCCCGGCCCCGAGGCCTGCAGGAGAAGGAGGTGGAGACCCCCATCCTCTGGGTCACCTTCTTCCCATGGCCTCGGCCAGGAGCCTGGAGTGGAAGTGAGACCAGTCACAGACGATGCTCGTGGCGGCGGGGCCGAAGGCGATGCTGCGGCCCCGGCGGCCCAGCTCCCTGGAGCAGGCCACGCGGCCGCCCGCGCTGGATCTCCACCCGCAGCTGCTCGAGGCTGCCATCGTCAGAGCCCACCAGGCCCCCCCGGGCCCAGCGAAAGTGACTCAAGAGCTTGGCCAGCACCCAGGACCGGTGGGCACTGCCCGGCACCGCGCGCAGGAAGGACGGGAACCGGGGATGCTGAGGCCCGTGGCCCCCCTGCGGGAGGTCCGGGGTGCATTCCTGGCTAGAAGGCCCGCCGGGCCCCCTGCTGAGTATCCGCTCATGTTCTCATGGGACACCAGGTGCTTGGCCTTATTCCTCCCTTCTCTGCCCATTATTATTAAAAACAATTTTTTTCCCCTTACAAAAAGCTGTGCGTAATGAACTTATACAACTTGATGGGTTTGCAGATAAGTATATGCCTGTGAAACCATCACCACAATCTGCCACAAACCTGTCCGTCAGGTCCAAGTTTCTTCCCACCTTCTTCTTTATTATTATTTAATAATTGTTTTTGTGATAAGGACACAACACAGTATCTACCTCTTTAGCTAATTTTTAAGCATACAATGCAGTATTGTAAACTGCAGGCATTATGCTATACAGGAGCTCTCTAGGACTTGCTTCTTTTGCATAACTGAAAATTGTACCCCTTGACTGATACCCCCCCTCCCCCTTTTTCCCTCCTTCCAGCCTCTTCCTTCCAACCATCGCTACTACTCTCTGCTCCTAGGAGGCTGAG
>SJYH01004217.1:373787-384408 GCA_006408735.1 Sylvicapra grimmia | reverse complement strand
GAAAAAAAAAAGAAAAAAGAATAAAGCCAGCATCTAAGAAGGGCTGGTGACCTCACACCGACACACCTGTGCACCTTGTCGCGTCTTCATCTTTCTCTCTTGTTGCCAACGAGAGAAACCGTCTTATGGATCAGCGCCAGTGTGTGGGTTGGCACTAGGGAACCACTGATCCAATACCCACTCCCTGATTTTGCAGAAGGGGAATCCCAGGCCGGGAAGAGGAAGGTGACCTTCAAGGTCACAGCCTGAGGCGCGGTACGCCTCTGTCCTCTGGACCTAGCGGCAGTGCCCCCGTCAGGGGGTCCGTGCGCTTGTCTCTGTCCGGGTGCATCTCTCACCCGAGGGACTCTGTACAAGGCGAGCAGCTTAGCCATGGGCTTGGACTCTGTGGGGGGGCATCCCTCCAACTGCCCCCAGGAGCGGTGGCTGGGGGCTGTGCTGAAGCTGGGCGCAGGCCGGGTCCGCTTGGACGGCAGGGCAGGGTGGTCCCAGGGCCTGACGCCCGAGGGGCAGGAATCGCAGACCTGCAGTCCACGGTGACGCTGGGCAGGAAGGCTGGGTCCTCTTCCACCTCGGACACAGTGAAGAGAAGGCCCGGAAGGTTCAGGAAAAAGCGGGCTTCCAATCTTGGAGAGGGTGGAAGACAGAGGGTGTTCGGATCAATCAGTAGCCTTGTAGAGAGCCACAAGGAACAGCTCCAGAGTCTCTCCGTGGGCCAAGCAAGGGCAGGCAGGGGTGTGGGGTTGAATTTAGGCATATGTCTGTTGAAAGAAAGAAGCCTCGGGGGGACTGGGGTGTCTGGGGAATATAGGTGTACACAAGTGGACCGTCAGGGAGAAAGGCTGGCGGCCTCCCCAAGATGGACAAAACGCCACACGAAGGGATGGACGCACAAGGGCGTCCAGACATGCAGAGAGACGCTGTGAGCAACACAGGCGCACACATGGCATCGGGTCCCCAGACTCAGGAGGCCCGCGGGCTGGGGCACGCGGCTCAGGCGCAGAGGCGGGCGGAGGCACCCAGAGACAGGCGCTCAGCTGTGGCTGAGACAGGCAGACGGGCCACACAGGCTATGCTGAGCGGCACAGATGCACGTGGAACCTGGCAGCCGTGCGCCCAGGCGGACACACGGGCACGCGCCTGCATGGGTGAGTGCCACCGAAAGAAGCACAGAGCGGCGAGTGGCTGCAGAAGACTCCCCGGCGGCTTCCGACAAAGACTCGGGCCGGAAGAAGTCACACAGACCTGGGGAGGGCGGACAGTGGGGCTCGGCTCCACACTTCCTGGCACCCTTCTGGATAGACCCTGCAGGCTCACAGGTTGAAATCTGGGTAGAACCCAGGGAAGCCTTGGAAATGGGTCAGGCATCTGTGGAATCTGGACTCGTGGGAGAAAGTTGCTGACAAGCGCGGCCTGGGGCTGCCTTCTCTTTCATCCCAGAAACGTGCGTGTGGATACGTCTGACTGCAGCTCCTGCAGCCATGATTCTGGAACATTCCTAGCTCTAAACCTGCTAGCTCTTCCCTCCATCGCGTTTAAGGGATATTAGCATTATGGTGGCTCAGATGGTGAAGAATCTGCCTGCCAATGCAGGAGAGCTTCTCCTTCTCTGGGTTGGGAAGATCCCCTGGAGAAGGGAATCTTCTCCCCTCCAGTATTCTTGCCTGGAGAATCCCATGGGCAGAGGAGCCTGGTAGGTTTCAGTGCTTGGTGTCGCACAGACTTTGACGCGACTGAGCGACTGAGTGTGTGCGCGCACACACACAGAGCACCATCGGTGTGAGAAGGGCATGTTCCTCCATTTACTCAAAGACTTGAGCATCTCCACCACCCAGTGCGCAGGGGCCCTCCCTGCCTGGGTGTCCCTGCCAGGGGGCCTTGGAGGCTGGGTGGCAGGCCCGGGGTCCCCCGATGCCTGCATCGATCAGGAGGGCTCCTCCGCTTCCCCCCACTTCTCCCCTCCGTCCAAGTGGGTAAAGAGCACGAACCACCGTGGGCATGGAGGCTGCGGAAGGTGACCTTCGGCTGACCCAGCACTGCGTGTAAGGGGGTCACAGCCCCGATGTTCATATCCCCTTTGGTGGAGTAGACGTCTGAAGGCCTGGATGCTGGCAGGGACCCCGGGGACCGGACAGTGTCCCCTGCAGGCATTCCTGAGAGCGGGGCCCCAAGGACCCGGGCACAGGGGCTGCCCTGTCCTGTGGGCGGGAGGCTGGGGCTTCTCGGCGGCAGACTCCCTGGGCCTGGCTTCCCCCGGAGGCTCCAGGCATCTATGTCGGGTCTTTCAGAGACCCTGAACTGGAGCACAGTGAGCGTCGACGAGCTCCCAGAGTTTGCCCTCCACCACTGTACCCTTGGGCTTCTCCAGGGCTCTGGGACACCCTTCCAGCCCTCATCCCAGCAGCCTCATCCTGGCTGCTCACACTCTGACCGGTCCTGAAGCTCCTGACGTCCTGGCTGAGGGAGGCATGGGCTGGGACAGTGGCAGCTGGGGTGTGCCCTGCCCAGCAAGCCCTTCCTTTATTCCAGGATGCTGCGGCAGGGGGCCCGTGTTTCTAAACGCCTCAGACTTCCCCGCCCAGGGTCTCCTGGGCCTGCTTACACTGCAGAATCTTCGAAGCCAAAATTAACCCAGTGATCCCAGCAGAGAGGCCTGAGGTCTCCAGGGAAGGGCTGGAGAACAGGCCAGAGAAGCAGCCGGTGGCCTGAGGCCGCAGGCCTCCAGAAGGCCTGACTGTCCCCGGGGTGGGGAAGCTGGCACGGGGCTCCCGGGGGCCTTAGGGGCCAGCTTCAGGCTGCTTCGGGCTGTACTCAGAGTGGGGTGGCAAGCACCCTGATGGGCCTCCGTTTTCTCTCCTGTGGAAGGAAAACACTGGAGTCCATGGGTGGTTCTCAGACTTGACTTCAGCAGCAAATCCCTCTTGTGACACACGACCGAGGCTCAGTGTGTGAAGTCCGGTGGGGCCGGGACACCCTCTGCGAGGCTGGGGCGGTTTTTGCCTTGTGTTTTGCCCGCTGGCCTCTCCCTGGCCTCTCTCAGTGGTTTCGTGGGCTTCTTGAAAGTATCTTCCACCTGTAAGGACCACAATGTGATGCTGGGCCCTGAATGTCCTAGAAGGCTTCTTTCGGGGTGAATTCTGATTTTCTCTGGTTTTGAATTGTACACTTTATTTTTTCTTCCAGTTTTATTGAAATAGAGTTGACATGTTGTTGTTTCGTTGCTAAGTCGTATCTGACTTTTGTGACCCCATGGACTGTAGCCACCAGGCTCTGTTGTCCATGGGATTTTCCTAGGTGAGAATACCGGAGCGAGTTGCCCTTTCCTTCTCCAGGGGATCTTCCTGATACAGGGATTGAACTCTCAGCTCCTGCATTGGCAGGCGGATTCTTTACCGCTGAGCCCCCAGGGAAGCCCGTAATTGACATACAGCCCTGGATAAGTTTAATGTGTACAGCATGATGATTTGACTGACATACATCAAGAAATGATGACCACAATAACTTTACTGAACATCCATCATCAGAGATAAAAATAAAAGAAATAAATTTCTTTTCTTGTGATGAAAACTGTTAGGATTTACTCTCAAAACAGCTTTCATATATAGCATACAGCAGGGTTAATTATAGGGATTCCCTGGTGGCTCAGGTGGTAAAGAATCTGCCTGCGATGTGGGAGACCTGGGTTTAGGCCCTGGGTTGGGAAGATCCCTTGGACGAGGGCATGGCTACCCACTTTCTGGCCTAGAGAATACAGAGGAGCCTGGCGGGCTACAGTCCACGGGGCCACATATTCATCATGCTGTATGTTACATCCCTAGTACTTATTTATAACTGGAAGTGTGTGCATTTCGCGTCTTCATCCAATTTTCCTTCTTCTCCCTTCAGTTTTCAAGTGAATATGATCACAGGAGCATTGGAATAGTTGTAACTGTTTATTTATTTAAAAAAAAAAATTATTGGAGTAGAGTTGATTTACAATGTTGTTAGTTTCAGGTGTACAGCAAAGTGATTCAGTTATATATATACATGCATATATATATCCATTCTTTTCCAGATTCTTTCCCCATGTAAGTTATTATAGAATATTGAGCAGAAGTTTTCATGCCATACAGTAAGTCCTTGTTGGTTTTATATTATAATATTTTGTATATAATAGCATTATATTATATATATATAATAGTGTGTGTTGGCTAATCCTAAACTCCTAATTTATCTCTCCCTGCAGAGTCTCTGCTTTGGTAACTCGAAGTGAATTTACTTACTGAAAAGAAACAGGCTCACAGATTTTGAAAATAAACTGCTAGTTTGTAACCTTGACCCAGGAGGGATCGGGGCTGAAGAGGGGCCAGGGAGCGTCTGGACTCGGGTTAGAAGGGCGTGCGCAGGGATACGGAGTGAGCAGGGGCTGTTAATAAAGTAAGGGCCGGGGGTTGTGCCAGGGACAAACACAGTCATGGTTCCAGGGAGCTCAGGTGAGCGCCCGAGGGCAGGTATGAGGGGGCGGTTTCGGGGCAGAAACGTCTGCACAGTGTGGAAAGCACCCTGGAACCCACGCGCCCATTCGGTCCTCATTATCCTCCAGGTGACCAGGACTTACCGTTCTCATTTTACAGGTGGGAAGTGCAGAGAGATGGAGCAGTTTGCTCCGGGTCATGAAAGCCGTAAATGCAAGATACAGGCTTCGAACCTGAGTCGCCTGGACCCGGGCCCACTCCTTCTGAAACGGGACAGGGCGTCACCTGCAAGAGCCGCGTGGATAAAATGGCCGGGGCGGCTTGCGTGTTTTGAGCTATCTCCCGATGCCGGGGGTGGATCGGCGGAGCTTTGTCCTTCCCCACCCCGGCTGCCGCCCAGAGCAGGCTGCACATCCTGCCACGAGCTCTAGGAAAGCCTCGGGAGGCTCCGGGCTGCCGCGTCCCTGCCCTGGCTGATGGCTGAAGCCTGAAATTCTTCTTTGTTATATAACCCCCCCTCGCCCATCCATGAGAAGGAGCCCAGTGGTCGTATAGGCGGCTCCCCCATTCCCCAGGATTCGCACCCTGACTCAGACCCCGCCATCTGTGTGAGTCTGCGGGGTCGCACAGAGTCGGACACGACTGAAGTGACTTAGCAGCAGCAGCAGCAGCAAGACATTCAATTCCCTGCGTCTCACTTTCGTTTCTCCAAGGATGGGAGCTATTGTGCATCCCGCTCGCTCGGCTGTTGTGAAACTTAGATGTGATAATCAGGCGTTCAGCAGAGCTCGGTAAATTTTAAAGTGCTGTGAAAAGCAAGGGATGGCTGAGCCGGGACTGCAAGCGCAGTGCCTGCATGCTAGCGTCAACAGCGCCTCGGGCAGCTCCCGGCGGGTGGGCGGGAGGGCTGGGCGCAGGGCGGTGCCCCGCCGCCGGAAGGGGCGCCGGGGAGAGCGGGGCGCGGGCGGGGAGCAGCCCCGGAGCGCGCGTCCCGCCGCCGGCTGCTCTCAGCACTGAGGCTTCGCTGCGGGCTGTGCGATAATTTGTTTAGTGTTGCCTTCGGCTGCTTTCTCACCCCACTGGAGGACGAGCAGCTTTGGCAGAGGCTGCATCAGCCGGCAAGGCCTAAAATATTTACAGTCTGTTTCTCTCCAGAAAAAGCTTGTCCGATGCTGCTTTAAAGCAACTCCAGTCCAGTCCAGTCCAGTTCAGTTCGGTCGCTCAGTCGTGCCCGACTCTTTGGGACCCCATGAACCGCAGCACGCCGGCCTCCCTGTCCACCATCTCCCGGAGTTTACAAGAAATACAGAGGAGGGTGGCATACGGGTTTTCCATCGCCGAGGGACAGATCGCCGCGAATTCAGTTGCTTAAGATGATGAGCGAACATGAGTTCTTGGGTCTGGTGCACAGTGAAGACAGCGATACTGGACCGTCAGGGCCCGGGCGGAGGGAGGGAGGGCCCGGCGAGGAGGCGAGTGGCTCCCGCCCCCCAAAACCTCTCTCTCCCGAGGGGTTCAGCAAAGCATTCTCTTTTTTTTTTTTGAATTTATATCTAAAAACAAGTTTTTATCGGTGTATAGTTATTTGTACTTATTTACAAGGGTGTGTTAGTTTCAAGTGTACAGCAAAGTGGATCAGTTATACATATATCCGCTCATTTTTTTTTTTCAAAGACTCTCTTTGCGTAATTGCAGGGTATTGAGTAGAGTTTCCTGTGCTACACAGCTGGCACTTACTAGTCACCTATTTTATCTACAGTAGAGTGTATATGTCAGTCCCAGTTTCCCAGCGCACCCCTCTGCTCGCTCATCCCTGGTAAACATGTTCGTTTGCTGCATCCGTGACTCTACTTTTGTATCAGCAAACATTCATCGTTTTGGATTTTTAAATTGGGGTATAATCGCTTACCATGTTGTGTTAGTTTTTGCTGCACAGCAAAGTGATTAGCTGTGTGTACGCGTGTATCCCCTCCCTCTTAAGCCCGCCATCCCCTCCGTCTCCACTCCCCACCCCCAGGTCCTCACGGAGCACGGAGCCGAGCTCCCCCTGCTAGCCAGCAGGCTCCCGCTAGCTGACCTAGCTGACCGTCTCACACGTGCTCGTGTATGTATTACGTCAGTGCTGCTTTCCCGACTCCTCCCACTCTCTCCTCCCCCCACCCCCACTGTGTCCACAAGCCCGTTCTCCACGTCTGTATTAATGCCCTGCAAGGATGTCCATCTGTACCGTTTTTCCAGATTTCATATATATATATGTGAGTTATATTCAATATTTGTTTTGCTCTTTCTGACTTACTTCACTGTATATTAGACTCTAGTTTCATCCACATCACTACAAATGACCCAATCTTGTTTCTTTTTTTTGACTAATATTCTTTTGTATATACGCACAGCATCTTTTTTTAATCCATTCATCTGTTGATGGGCATTTAGGTGCTTCTGTGTTCTGGCTACTGAAAATAGCGCTGCAGTGAACAGTGGAGTACACGTGTGTTTTTGAATTATGGTGTTCTCAGGGCATGTGCCCAGTAGACGGATTGCTGGGTCGTTTTGGTGGTTAATGGCAAGGTTAGGGAGGGGTGAAGTTGGTTGTTCAAGCTTCTTGGTGCAGGAATCCTTTGTCCAAATAGGTCGGGTCATGATGTTCTTATGGTGCTGCTGCTGCTAAGTCGCTTCAGTCGTGTCCGACTCTGTGCGACCCCATAGATGGCAGCCCTGTCCCTGGGATTCTCCAGGCAAGAACTCTGGAGTGGGTTGCCATTTCCTTCTCCAATGCAAGAAAGTGAAAAGTGAAGTGAAGTCGCTCAGTCGTGTCCAACTCTTAGCGATCCCATGGACTGTAGCCCACCAGGCTCCTCCGTCCATGGGATTTTCCAGGCTAGAGTACTGGAGTGGGGTGCCATTGCCTTCTCTGGATGTTCCTATAAACCTCCAATGAAGACAATGTTATTCTCAGTTCTGCCACTTTTCGTCTCTGTATGAATGGAAAACCATTATACTCTTAAAGGTCAGAACCTTGAGTACTGGCTACCTTATATATTCCAGGCTATAGGCGACATTCTTAACTCTAAACAAAAGCATAGACTACAAAGACTAAAGGGAAAGAAACAGATCTAATCTAATATGGAGGCAGAGTTGTTCCTCCCCGTTACACAATGACACGTATTTATTATCTCAAAATGTCCACGAGTGGAGAAGCAAATGGCACCCCACTCCAGTGTTCTTGCCTGGAGAATCCCAGGGACGGGGGAGCCTGGTGGGCTGCTGTCTATGGGGTCGCACAGAGTCGGACACGACTGAAGCGACTTAGCAGCAGCAGCAGCAGCAATGTCCATGAGATGGCCATCAGGGCTTGAGTCATCCGTGTCTTCTGCTCAGGGTCTCCTACAGCTGAAATGTAAGCACGGGGTGGGATAATAATTTCACCTGAGACTCAGAGTCCCTTCAGGTTGTTGGCAGAATTCATTGCTTTGTGAGTTTAGGACTGTGCTGCCCATTTCCTTGGTAGCTGCAGGCCAGGCAGGAGCTGCTTTCAAGCCCACCCTTGCCTCTTGGCCCCCTCTCACCCAGTGGAAGCTTGCTTCTACAAGGCATGTGAGACGATGTCTCTACTGTTTTGAATTTCTCTTTGAGGCTTCTTCCCTGGTGGCTCAGACGGTAAAGCATCTGCCTACAATGTGGGAGATCTGGGTTCAATTCCTGGGTGGGGAAGACCCCCTGGAGAAGGAAATGGCAACCCACTCCAGTACTCTTGCCTGGAAAATCCCATGGACAGAGGAGCCTGGTGGGCTACAGTCCATGGGGTCGCAAAGAGTCGGACACGACTGAGCGACTTCACTTTCTCTTTGAGGCTTACTCCATCAGGTCAGACCCGGTCAGGCTAACTGCCTGTTTGGATGAACTCAGAGTCAATTTATTGGGGACCCTCTTACATCTTAAAAATCTGGTACCCTCATAACAGAAGTGCTATCCCATCGTGTCTCAGGGGCTGCCCTTATCCTAGGAGAGGGGATTGTAGAATTCCACCCACTGCAACCACTCAGACAAAGCTAGAATGTAGTATATTTATAACACAGCAATGTGTCTTGGAACAAGTGAAAAGGAAGGAGGACCATATGAGATTAAAAGAAGGCAGAAAATGAGGCAGTCAAATGCAGGGCTTTAATTTAGACTGGACCTGGATTAAAACTAATAAAAACTGCAAAACCCATTCTTAGGTAAATAAGGAAAATATGAATGAAAACAAGGTATTAAATATTGGGATGGGATAATCGGTCATTTTCTTAGGTGTGGTAGTATTGCAGGGAAGAACCAAATCCAACTCCATGTTGGAACTGTTTGTTTGACTTGCTTTTCGTTGCCTTTGTTATTATAATCATACAGAAGGGAACTTATCTCAAAGACCCCTGAGCCCTGCCTGACCGTTAAATGGAAGTGCCTTTGTTCCGGACCCTGTCCATCTGTGAATGGTCAGAAGGAAGCAATTAACACATCCCCTGCCCACGGCTTGCTATTCTAGGAGATATTTGCAAGATCAACAGCCTTTTTACTGTGTTTCTTTACCTCTCCCAGTCTTTGACCTGTAAAAGAACCTGGCATTCAGACCTCATAATATGCTGCTTTGAAACATTAGTCGGCCATCTTCTCTGTCTGCTGGCTTTCCAAGTAGAGTATTCCTTGCCTCAATACCTGGTCTCCGATTCACTGACCTGTCATGCAACAAGCAGAGTGAACCTGGACTCGGTAACAGTAGTGTTATAATATCATAGTCATGTAGAAGAATATCCATAATATCCATAGTATTTAAAAAGGATCATTGAAGCATAACAAACACTCAGAAAAATTAATGTCATACATGGATTTTCAGTCTGAACAGACCTGAGTTACTAGCACCAGATGAAAATCAAATACATCTCTAATCCCTGAAGCCCTTCGTGTGCCATTCCAATCTCTCCTCCTGACCCAGGTCTAATAGCACTGAGTACTTTGTTTGCCTCTGTCCTTTATGTATCTGGCATCATATAATATATAATCATTTGTGTCTGATTCTTTTCATTTAACATTTTACTAGTGAGATTCATCCAGATGTTGCAGCAAACTATAATAGTTTTGAGGGAATCACTACTTTTTCTTCATAGAGGTGTCTAGTATGCTTTAAGAAAAATTTGCTGAATGGAGAGTATTCTTAATTCTATTTTTTCACATTGAACTGTATGTTTCAGTGAAAATAAGTATTTATACACATGCATTTTTTGACCTTTAGTTAGAACACCTACTTTTCTTTGATAATTTCTTTTAAGACAAAAATCATAAAATTATGATCTTTTGAATATTTCATCAAATTTAAGTGTTGAATGAAAAATGATTGACTTTATTATTTCATTCCAATTCAGAAGAGAAATTTCTCCAAGTCAGTCAGGGACTCCACCAAAAAGAGTCTTGTCACAGGGCGATATAATCCAGGCCACAATTATGTAAATTCAGAATTAAATCTTGTACATTGATTTGTGTGTTTGTTTAGTTTTTCCTTTTCAACGGAATGGATAAATTTCTATTTTAATGCCTTCTAGTTTGCAAGACTTGCTTTCAATACTTGGAACTTGCTAAAACCTTCAAAAGTTGAAGGTTCTTGTGCTCCATTCCTTACATTTTTTGATTAAAGATCAAGATTTCTAACTGATTTTAAATAAATACAATTCAAATTTTGGGAACATTTAAACAAAGCAGCTCAGTATTACTGTAGATCACTCAGGTTGATTAAAGAGGAGCATTTCAAAGGCTTACATACTTTTATGATGCTGTGGATAAGAAGCAGGAAAGAAATGTTGAACTGCCATGCCAGAGAGTTTTTGTTTTTGTTATCCAATCCCATCTTGATCAAAACATTTTGTACTCCCTTTTAAACTGTATTGCTATGAAAATACTTGTAAAGGCTAAAAACTATAGCTTCTATTTTGATGGAAAAACCATCATAACTCGTTTGGATGTGATTCTAAATTATGTGCGCCACAGTTGGACTTCAAATATAAGTCTGTGCCATAGGTTTCATAATTCAATAAGAACATTCTTTTCTTTTTTTCATGATTTCGTGCTTCAGTAAAACTTGTATTTGTCTTACCAGCACATAAACAAGGAGTGTTGTTTTCAAGCTTGACGTTTTATATGGA
>SJYH01004217.1:345553-362510 GCA_006408735.1 Sylvicapra grimmia | reverse complement strand
GGGAGCCCGGTGGGCTGCCGTCTATGGGGTCACACAGAGTCAGACACGACTGAAGTGACTTAGCAGCAGCAGCAGCTAAAACTGGCATCTGTTCAAGACTTTGTCTTCATGGGGAAACGTGACCGAGAGAGCCTCCCTTGAAACGCAGCTATCAGCAGTCGTCTGCCGGTTTCTGGGTCCACGTCTGTCCGATGTCTGATATTTGAATGTGACCTTGTGTTGGGAGAGCGCCTGGGTGACTGGTTTCTCTTTCTCTCCAGGGTTCGGGGGTCTCTGTGCCCAGGGCCATCAGGGTGGGCTCCCAGGCTCTTCTCCTGCAGCTGGTGGGAGTAACCACGATGCTTAGCAGAGCCCCTGGACTTTATAAACACACAGATGCTGGCGTCAGAAAGGACCTGTGATTCTCCCCCCTGCTCCTCAGAGGCCTCGGCCTTTGTGGAGAAGCCTTGTGGGACACAGCAGGGAAGTAAGCAGGAGGCTGAGCGGGTAAGGTGCAAGCAAAGCGGCGTTTCTTGTCACGCGTGTAAACAGGTGCTTTATTTGCTTTTGTTTGGAGAGGGGGTTCTGACGTTAAAGAAAGATGACCCTCTGCTCCACTATGTTCTTTTCATTTGGCAGCAGAGAACACTGAAGCTCAGAGAAGAAGTAACTTTTCCCCGGTGTGTCAGAAAACATTTCCTCCCCAGTTGGTCTCGGTGGGGCATCTTAGGTGGCGCCTCAGGACAGGCCGTGGGCTCGTGAATCAGCAAAGCGGAGCTCACGGGTCCGGGATGGAGCCCCAGGGCTGGGAGGGTCGCAGCAGCAGAGTGGGGACCCTCAGAGGCCAGGCCTGCGAGGTTTCCGAGTGGGCCCCTCTCTTTCTGTAACATCCATTTCCACATCACCTTTTTTTTAAATTGGGGGATGATTCCTTTACAATTTTCTGATGGTTTTGGCCACACGTCAGTGTGAATCAGCCACAGGCATGTGTGTCTCCCCCTCCTGAACCCGCCTCCCCCCACCTCCGCATCCGCCTCTCCAGCTCGCCACAGCACTGGGCCCGGGTTCCCTGTGTCATACATTAACCCCCACTGGCTCTGTTTTACTTATGGCAATGTGTATGTTCCAGTGCTATTCTCTCCAATCGTCCCACCCTCTCCTCCTCCCACTGAGCCCAGAAGTCTGTTCTTTATATCTGTGTCTCCTTTGCCGCCTTGCACTTGGGACCATCACTGCCATCCTTCGAGAGTCCATATACATGTGTTAATATACAGTTTTTGTCATTCTCTTCCTGACTTCCTTCACTCTGTATAACAGGCTCTAGGTTCATCCACCTCCTTAGAACAGACTCAAATGTGTCCCTTTTCGTGGCTGAGTAATATTCCATTGTGTATACGTACCACAGCTTCCCTATCCACTCATCTGCCAATGGCCATCTAGGTTGCTTCCATGTCCTGGCTATTGTAAACAGTGCTGCAGTGGACATTGGGTACATGTGTCTTTCAATTTTGGCTTCCTCTGGGTGTGTGCCCAGCAGTGGGATTTCTGGGCAGCATGGTAGTTTTATTCCTAATTTTTAAGGGAATCTCCACACTGTTCTCCGTAGTGGTTGTAGCAGTTTGTATTCCCACCAATGGTGTAAGAGGGCTCCTTTTTCTCCACACTCTCTCCAGCATTTATTGTTTGTAGGCTATTTGATTTTGGTCAGCCGTCCTGACCGGTTCTACAAGATCTTTTCAAAAGCTTTTCCTGAAAGAAGGTCTTTCTGACCTCCCCAGTTGAGACAGCCTCCTCAGAGGGATGGGACCTAGCCTTGGTATGTGCTCTGAATAACCTAGTTATTCAGCCGCGTGGGTGTTAGGGGAGTAATAACATCTCTGTGCCAGTTATTGTCCCTGCACGTGACATACTTGGTGCCGACTGCTGCAGCCAGCAGTAAGGCATGTACTCCTGGGTCTGCCGCACAGGAGACAGAATTAAGCCTTGACAAGATAACCTGTCTGAGAGGTCACAGAAAAATTTAAATTGTTTTCGAACATTTGGATACTTAATGCTCGACACTTAATACTCTCTGGAATATATCTCATCTCCCAACATAGTTACAGGATTTACCCTGCCTCACGGGGAAAGAGCTGTCCTTTTGCTTTTGTGAGGAAATTCTATGAAGCACCGTGATATTTCCTGTTTTCTGAGCAGATCCAAAGAGATTGCTGCTGTGGTGATCTAAAAGTCATAGAAAATGCAATTACCTAATCTTCCTCGGGCTGATGGTACATTTTGCTGAAACCCGCTTTTGAACACACTCCCAGCAGGTAGCAAGACCAGGCTGGGAGCCCAGATTTATCCAGAGTTCCTGGGCAACGTTCGAAGCTTGCAAGCCCCAGGCCTTTGCGGGTCTGTTTTGCCTTCTTGCTCAGACAACCCAATTCAGAGAGTCTTGTTTCTGAATCATTGAGTTTTCTGATCCTATTGAACTCTTCGGTGGTTTTAACCCCTTATAGGTATCACATGTGTGTGTGTGTGACTCTTTGAAACCCCATGGACTGTACTCGCCAGGCTCCTCTGTCCATGGGATTCTCCAGGCAAGAACACTGGAGTGGGTTGCCGTGCCCTCCTCCAGGGGCTGAACCACATCTCGTATGTCTCCTGCACTGGCAGGCGGGTTCTTTACTCCTAGCGCCACCTGGGAAGCCCCTAGATGTCACCTAAGATGATGCTAAATGTAAACAGGGTTCTTTTTTCTATACGTTTCACTGTGATAAGTTGCCTGCCTTCAGTGGGGATTGCATGAGCCCAGACTTGATTGCAAATCACAAAATGAGTGGGGCAGGGCTCCATATTTCTAGGAGAAGTCAGATCCCTTGAGTGGGCGCTGACGCACGGATGTCATCATATCCTCCTCTTTCTCTCGGTGGGTAAGAAAACCGCGGGGCTAAGGATTCAGAGCTCAGGACGGTAAGGGGCAGAGCAGTCTTGGATGACACCGCAGGCTCCTTCCTCCGTGAGCCCTTCAGGGAAAGAGCACTGTCGCCTCCGGGCCGCGTCCTCCGGGGCTGGCAGGAAACGGAGTCAACCCAGGCCTGCTGACACGTCCCGGGTGAGGGAGCGGACCGACGGGGGAGGGCGCAGGTCTCATCCGAGGCCGCGTGGCTCCTCAGCTGCCAGCTGAGGGCTGATCAGCAGTGATGCCGGCGTAGCTAAGGCCTCCCCTGCCTAGGACCAAAACCGCGCTGCGGTCCATCAGGGCGGTCTCTTCCTTTGAGACCCAGCTGGAGTCTTACCACCTCTGGGAAAGCTGGCTAAACCCCGTATGGATGTTCTCAGGTCTCAGTGAGCCATACCTGGGTTATTTTCCCATTCGGTATCGTAGTAGAGTTTTGAGCATTAGACCTTCTTTAGTTTAAACATCTGGCTTCTAAAATATTCTGTGGGAGAAGTGTTCAGGTCTTCAACTTATTTAATTTAAAACAGTAAAAAGTTTATATTGGAGCATANCGGCTGAGGGCTGATCAGCAGTGATGCCGGCGTAGCTAAGGCCTCCCCTGCCTAGGACCCAAACCGCGCTGCGGTCCATCAGGGCGGTCTCTTCCTTTGAGACCTAGCTGGAGTCTTACCACCTCTGGGAAAGCTGGCTAAACCCCGTATGGATGTTCTCAGGTCTCAGTGAGCCATACCTGGGTTATTTTCCTATTTGGTATCGTAGTAGAGTTTTGAGCATTAGACCTTCTTTAGTTTAAACATCTGGCTTCTAAAATATTCTGTGGGAGAAGTGTTCAGTTCTTCAACTTATTTAATTTAAAACATTAAAAAGTTTATATTGGAGCATAGTGTTCTTACAGTGCCGCGTTAGATCAGAAGGATAACAGCCTTCCAGTAGTGAGCCATCCTGCGGCTCTTTGACCTTCAGCCGGTGGCTCCCAAGGCCACCGTGTCTGATGGCCTCCAGCTAGCAGGCTGGGAGGAAGCGGGGCTTGTTGGGATGTATGCACCATTTATTCAAACAGTGTGTTGGCTAAGCTGCGTGTCCATACTTAGCTGCAAAGGAGGCTGGTAAGAGGCTAGCTGCTTCACCAGCCCTAGCTGGATACCATGAATCTGGGGGTCAGAGGGCACGATGAGGTAGGCAGCCCCCAAGGTGGCCCCCAGTGATGCCTGCCGTCCGGTATGTGTGTCTCTGAGTGATTTACTCTTTTGAGAATGGCCCGGATTTCGTGGCTCACCTGTAGTAAATAAAGTGTGATGGGGCGTTACTTTTGAGATTAAGTTTCGAAAAAACGCTGGCGCCTGTTTCGAGCTATTCTCTCTGAGCAGTCAGCTGTCATGTCACGAGCTGCCCCATGGGGAGGTCCACGTTGCAAGGAACTGACATATTTGGCTGCCAGTGGGGAAGGATGCAAGTCTCGCCAACAGCCATGCCTTAACCTGCGGCCCTGGGCCAGGTGTTAACCACTGCTTTGTGAGAGACCCTGAGGCAGAGTCCCAAGCAACTGGCGCCTGGATTCCTGACCCTATAAAAACGGTGACAGGAAACGTTTGCAGCTTTAAGCCAAGTTAACAATAACAGACAACTAACACACCCTCATGGGGAGATGCTACAGATTGCAAACAGAGCTTCAGGACTCTGCTTACTTCTTGTGGTTCTTTTTTTTTGCCTTGGATGTTGAGCCCTTGATTTCTTAGTATCTTTTCACTTGTTTATCTTTCTAGGTGCTTTTGTTTTGTCTCTTTCTATGTTTTAAGGCCAGTTAGGTCAGAAAATCCTAGGCCACCGTCTTGCCAGAAATGGAAATCCTATTCATTTAAATCTTTCTGCTTTTCCATAAGTCTTTACTGAGCACCTACTGGGATTCAGGAAGCTCACTAAAAATAATGGAGAGTTCTTGCTTCCGTGGAGCTTACATTCTACCGGAGGTGGGGGTGGAAAACGAACAGGCAGACAAAGAGCAGGCCTTGTCGTGTCCTGAAGAGTCAAGCCGCAGGGCAGGGGGAGAGCGGCGCGCAGCGGGCCAGCGCTTGTTCTAATATCGTGGTCAAGACGGCTTTCTCTCAAATGAGGCAGCATTGCAGCAGAGACCTGAGCGAGGTAAATGAATAGTCTTGGAGAATGATAATGGGGGGTGGGGTGGTGAGAATACTTGTGCAGACCCTTTCTTCTTGGAGGTCTGCAGGAAGCGTTGGGAAGGAAGCATTCGCTCATCCCTTTCATTCCAGAGGGATTGAGTGTAGGGAACTTGGACACAGCTTAGTGGATCGGTGGACCTGAGAAATCATTGTTGCTTGCAGCCTCTCAAGCGTCAGCAGAGCTGTCTTGTCTGGGACAAGACTTCCAGCAGAAGCTGACTCAAGTGCCCTGGCCCCATCTCAGCCATCACAGGCGATAGTGTCAGTGTGGGCACTGAATAAGCTTTTTATTGAGTGACTCTTCTATACGATTGCTTTCATTTTCTACCCAGCTGTTTAGCCAAGAACTTGCAGGTGTGTAGGCATTTAGGCTGAGTAAGTTTCTCTCCTTGTTAAATCCATTTTACAGTTTTATTTATCTTGTCTTCTCTGACCTATTGACCTTTGGATTGTCCCTGGCTGACTTTTGAATGTCCCTTCACACGACTCCCAAGTTCCCAAGCAGGAAAAACATCTATGATTCTTGGAGAAAGAGCCTAGTAAGTCATTTTGTTGTTGTTGGGAGAAAGTTATTTATTTATTTTTAATCTAATTTTTATTTTGTATTGGAGTATAGTTGGGCTTCCTGGGTGGCTCGGTGGTAAAGAATCCACCTGCCAATGCAGAAGATGCAACTTTGATCTCTGGGTTGGGGAGATCCCTCGCAGAAGGAAATGGTAACCCACTCCAGTACTTTTGCCTGGGAAATCCCATGAACAGAGAAGCGTTGTGGGCTGCAGTCCCTGGGGTCGCGGAAAGTCGGACACGACTGACCACATGCGTCAGTGTGCTAGTTTCGGGGGTACTGCAAAGTGACGCATGGGCTACTTTCCCTTAAGTGATTCTGCACCAGAGAAGGCACAATTGTTCATAAATTGTTGTTTAAAGGTGATATAAACTGGTAAATAAGGGTCGAATTTCTGGAGCCAGATCTTCTGAGCTCAAATCAAGAGCCTTGCTTCTGTGACCTTGGACAGCTTAACTTCTCTATGTCTTAGTTTCCTCACCCCCATGAAAAGTGAAAGTGAAAGTCACTCAGTCGTGTCCAACTCTTTGGGACCCCACGGGCTGTAGTCCATGGAATTCTCCAGGCCAGAATACTAGCGTGGGTAGCCTTTCCCTTTTCCAGGGGATCTTCCCAACCCAGGAATCAAACTGGGTTCTCCTGCATTGCAGGCCGATTCTTTACCAACTGAGCTATCAGGGAAGCCTGCCTCACCCCTCAGTTCAGTTCAGTTCAGTCTCTCAGTCGTGTCCGACTCTTTGAGACCCCATGAATCACAGCACGCCAGGCCTCCCTGTTCATCACCAACTCCCGCAGTTCACTCAAACTCAGGTCCATCAAGTCAGTGATGCCTCCCAGCCATCTCATCCTCTGTCGTCTCCTTCTCCTCCTGCCCCCAATCCCTCCCAGCATCAGGGTCTTTTCCAATGAGTCAACTCTTCACGTGAGGTGGCCAAAGTATTGGAGTTTCAGCTTCAGCATCAATCCCTCCAATGAACACCCAGGACTGATCTCCTTTAGAATGGACTGGCTGGATCTCCTTGCAGTCCAAGGGACTCTCAAGAGTCTTCTCCAACACCACAGTTCAAAAGCATCAATTCTTCGGCGCTCAGCCTTCTTCACAGTCCAACTCTCACATCCATACATGAGCACAGGAAAAACCATAGCCTTCATTAGACGGACCTTTGTTGGCAAAGTAATATCTCTGCTCTTCAATATGCTATCTAGGTTGGTCATAACTTTCCTTCCAAGGAGTAAACATCTTTTAATTTCATAGCTGCAGTCACCATCTGCAGTGGTTTTGGAGCCCAAAATAAAGGGTGACACTGTTTCCACTATTTCCCCATCTATTTCCCATGAACTGATGGGACCAGATGCCATGATCTTAGTTTTCTGAATGTTGAGCTTTAAGCCAACTTTTTCACTCTCCTCTTTCACCTTCATCAAGAGGCTCTTTAGTTCTTCTTCACTTTCTTCCATAAAGGTGGTGTCACCTGCATATCCGAGGTTATTGATATTTCTCCTGGCAATCTTGATTCCAGCCTGTGCTTCCTCCAGCCCAGCGTTTCTCATGATGTACTCTGCATATAAGTTAAATAAACAGGGTGACAATATACAGCCTTGATGTACTCCTTTCCCTATTTGGAACCAGTCTATTGTTCCATGTCCAGTTCTAACTGTTGCTTCCTGACCTGCATACAGGTTTCTCAAGAGGCAGGTCAGGTGGTGTGGTATTCCCAGCTCTTTCAGAATTTTCTACAGTTTATTATACTCCACACAGTCAAAGGCTTTGGCGTAGTCAATAAAGCAGAAATAGATGTTTTTTTTCTGGAACTCTCTTGCTTTTTCGATGATCCAGCGGATGTTGGCAACTTGATCTCTGGTTCCTCTGCCTTTTCTAAAACCAGTTTGAACATCTGATTTCACGGTTCACGTACTGCTGAAGCCTGGCTTGGAGAGTTTTGAGCACGACTTTACTAGCGTGTGCCTCACCCCTCTGTGGGGATAATAACTGCACCTATGTTATAGGGCTGCTAAGGCATCACAGGGTTGTTAAAGACATCTAAAAGTTTTTAGACTTGTGTTTTGCATATAATAGGTGTAATTCTTAGCTGTAATAATAGTAATATTTTATTAGGAGTCAGGACAATAAGTTATTAGGTTCTTTAGATTGTAAAAGAGACCACTCAGATTATCTATAGAATAAGGGTCTATGGTGAAGATGTTTATGCTCCAGAAGGAAGACAGGGATTTCTTGGGGGAGTTACTGGCAATGCTAGAACTCAGTCTTGAACACAATTCAAGACTCGGAAAGATCTCATGTGGCACCAGGGGCTGGTCTCTCTGGCTGCTCTCTCAGCATCTGACGTTTGCTCATTTCCTCTCGATCTGCCCGTAAGCCTGACTCAGCCCTTCTCTCCGTATCTTATCATCGTTTGTGTGTCTCATTTCGTAGCTAACGTAGTCTTCCCCGTAGTTTTCAGTTTAAGTCCTCAAGGGGGCGGGACCTGTATCGCTCCTGCTTAGTGATCACCGTTGTCTGAGCCTGGAGCCCCTCAGGGTTCTCCACTCTGTTCACGGATTGAGGAAGTCTGCTCCAGGGGCTTGTTTGGTCTCATCACTGGAAGGGCAAAGTCAGGCGCCAGAACCGTAGCGATCTAAGTGGACGGCGCCGAGTAGGGCGGTTTCTCCTGCAGTGGGAGAATGACCGAAGTATGGACACGCTCTTCGTTTCCACTGTTCACCTCACACTCAGTCTCACGCTGAGACCCAGTCCTTAGTTTATTCAAAGAGTGTAGATGAAATGAGTGTCAACGAGGGCAGACCTGCTGCAACATGCTGAAGAGCTCCTTTCTGTTAGCATTCTGTGAGGTCAACGAGGGCAGACCTGCTGCAACATGCTGAAGAGCTCCTTTCTGTTAGCATTCTGTGAGGATGGAGCCCTTTGATCCTGATGACCCAGCTTGAGCTGGTCCCCAAAGGGGAGCTTGTTACAGGAGCCCGGTGTGTCCTGAGGAAGCAAGAACGTGACTGTGGCTGGCTTCAGGCAAGGAGAGTAGGGATGGGGGCTGTCCGTGCGCTTCCTTAGTCTTTTGTTGCAAGTTCTTAAAAAAAAAATTTTTTTTTTATTGGGGTGTAGTTGCTTTACAATGTTGTGTTGCTGCTGCTGCTGCTGCTGCTGCTGAGTCGCTTCAGTCGTGTCCGACTCTGTGCGACCCCATAGACGGCAGCCCACCAGGCTCCCCTGTCCCTGGGATTCTCCAGGCAAGAACGCTGGAGTGGNTGCTTTACAATGTTGTGTTGCTGCTGCTGCTGCTGCTGCTGCTAAGTCGCTTCAGTCGTGTCCGACTCTGTGCGACCCCATAGACGGCAGCCCACCAGGCTCCCCTGTCCCTGGGATTCTCCAGGCAAGAACTCTGGAGTGGGTTGCCATTTCCTTCTCCAGTGCATGAATGTTGTGTTAGTTTCTACTATATAGCAAAGTGAATCAGCTATATATATACATATATATACACACACACACTTTATGTATGTATATGCTGCTGCTAAGTCGCTTCAGTCGTGTCCGACTCTGTGCGATCCCAGAGATGGCAGCCCACCAGGCTCCCCTGTCCCATATATGCCCTCTCTTTTTTGATTTCCTTCCCAGACATACGGAACAAATGTATGGATACCTACCAAGGGAAAAGATGGGGATGGGATGAATTAGGAGATTGGGATTGACATATATACGTACTGGTACTATATATAAAATACATCCCCGGAGGAGGAAATGGCAACCCACTCCAGTATTCTTGCCTGGAGAATCCCATGGACAGAGGAGCCTGGCGGGCTACAGTCCATGGGGTTGCAAAGAGTCAGACACGACTCAGCGACTAAACGACAGTGACATAAAGCAGATAACTAGTGAGATCTACAGAAGAGGGAATGCACTTAATGCTCCGTGCTGACCTAAATGCGGATTCTCTGAATAGCTGCTTCATCGTCGCTCCCCTTGACTCCTCTACATTGGTGTCTGGTCTCCTACGCTTGATCACCCATATGCTGAGCTTCACGATGCCCAGTGGAAAGTTTCTATCCATGTCAGGTGCTGACCTGAACAGAACAGCTGCAGGCAGGGGGGCAGGCCATCTCAATAAAACAGCTGTTCCCATGTGGAGGGACACGGAGGGTCAACTTCTCATAAATTCCAGACTGGTTAGAGGATTCACTGGGCACACAGCAATACATTCAATACAAAGGACCTCCGTGGGCTGCCCTTGAGGATGTGGGATGCAAGGAGACACACTCACTCCTCCCACCCCACCCCCAAATTAAACATCCATATTCATTTTATTTCTTAGTTGAAAAGGAATGTTTTTCATCTCTCTGTGTTCATTGTCTTGCCTTTTCATTTGCTCATGATCTATTTAATATTTGCTCATGGCTATGGAACTGTGGCAAGGGCCAGGGTCGACATCAGAAAGTGAACGAAAGAGAAGGGAAGAGAACAGTATACACTGAGCAACTGATTGGTGCTGGGTTTCTTTTTCATCACTTTATTTAATTTTTGCAATATGCTCTTGAGTTAAAAGTTGTTACATGTGTTTTAGACTCGAGGAAATTTAGGATTTGAGACATTAAACCACTTATCCCAGTTGCCACAGTGAATTAGTGGTAGAGCTGGAATTCGAATACAAGCCTGCTTCTGAGAGCCGTGCCTTTGTCAATGGCTATAAACTGAGCAAAGGCCCAAGGGGACTGTGAGAGAGTGCTTTCTCAACTGCACAATGGGGATCTTCTATGTAACCGTGGCTTCTGTATCTGCCACTTCCATGAGGCTCAGATGAGACCATGCATGTGCCCTCAAAACAGGTTCAAAGGCAATTGCTGAGCACGCCTCTGGTTCAAGCTCTGGACTTGGGGACGAGTTCAGCCTGCAGAAAACAGACTCTGCCCTAACGGGTTTCTCAGTCCTGTGAAGGACTTGCAGTTACTTTCCCCTCTTACCAGATCTTTTGCTAGAGAAGATAATATGCGATGCAGCCTTTTCCTTTGCTCTCTGACCTTGCTTCTCCTGGAAACGGGATGCTTGGTGGGGAGAACCGTGTATGAGGCTGGCGATGTGAGTCAGGAGGGGAGGCCATGCTCCATATCCTTCAGAAACGAAAGACTTGGTCCTTGAGAAAACACTCCCAAAGGCTTACTTCATCTTGAAGGCATCAGAGTAACATTAAAGCAGGAAACAAGCTGAGGGATTAAGTGGGAAGGCAGTTTGCAGATTTGCAAATTCCACTGTTCTGGTGTGAACCAGGAGAGACAGATAATCTAGGATGTGAGGGGGAAGGCTCGTTTCTTAACCACTCCCTTCCCGTGACCATTTAGAGACTCACTTTTTGAACACTGAGGTATAGTTGCTTTACAATAAAGTGTGGTTTCTGCGGTACAGCGAGGTGCATCGGCTACATGTGCACACATATCCCCTCTTCTTGAATCTCCTTCCCGTTTAGGTCACCACAGAGCAGAGCGTCGCGTAGAGCTGTCAGGGCTCTATGCCTGGTTCTCATTAATTACTATTTTATGCACAACATCAGTAGCGCATGTATGCCGACCTCCATCTCCCGATCCATTCCACCTTCCCTCTCGGTATCCACATGGCGTTCTGTGAGTCTGGGCAGAGACTCACGTTTGTCTTACACAACACTCCCCACTTACTGAGGGAATCAGTCACTTCTGCATTAAAAAAATGACTAGCTTTTTTNTGTGAGTCTGGGCAGAGACTCACATTTGTCTTACACAACACTCCCCACTTACTGAGGGAATCAGTCACTTCTGCATTAAAAAAATGACTAGCTTTTTTTAAAAAAACTTTTTATTTTGTATTGGAGTATAGCCGATTAACAATGTTGTGATGGTCTTAGCTGAAAGATGCAGGGATTCAGTCCTACATATACGTGTATCAATTATTCCCCAAACTCTCCTCCCATCCAGGCTGCCACAGAAGACTATTTAACTTTATCCACTGGTATCTTCAGAAATAATCCTTGTCCCAGAGAAGAAGGCAGAACTGATGGGAGCAAAACAGAGAGGGAAAGGATGGGAAACCCAAGTCTGGGCACAAAGAGCACTGGGCTGGGGAAGAGTAACTGAAGACTCCCGGGGCCTCCGAGATACTGAGAGTTACGATGTCAGTGAGCAGCTTGAGACTTCCGGGTTCTAAGGAATGGAGTGGGGCTAGGAGCAAGAGAAGAAAGTACACTTGCATTGCTGGAAACAAGTGTTATCATATACACAGGTAAAATTTTTAAAAACAAATTTTATTGAAGTATAGTTGCTTTACAATGTTGTGTTAATTTCTACTGTATAGCAGAGTGATTCATTTATATATATATATGTACACATACATATTTTTTTCATATTCTTTTCCATTATGGTTTGTAAAGGGTATCACAGGATATTGAATATAGTTTCCTGTGCTATACAGTAGGACCTTGTTGTTTATCCCTTCTGGATATAATAGCCTGCATATGTTAACCCCCAGGCATCCCNTATTTTTTTCATATTCTTTTCCATTATGGTTTGTAAAGGGTATCACAGGATATTGAATATAGTTTCCTGTGCTATACAGTAGGACCTTGTTGTTTATCCCTTCTGGATATAATAGCCTGCATATGTTAACCCCCAGGCATCCCTGGTGGCTCATCTAGGAAAGAATTCACCTGCCAATGCAGGAGATGCAAGAGACCTGGGTTCGATCCATGGGTCAGGGAGATCCCTTGGAGGAGGAAATGGCAGCCCACTCTAGTATTCCTGCCTGGAAAACTCATGGACAGAGGAATCTGGTGGGCTATAGTCCATGGGGGTTCAAGAGTCGGAAGGACGACCTCATTCACGCATCTGCTAACCCCAACTCCCTACTCATCTCCATCCTCCCTTCCCCTGGCAAACACGAGTCTGATCTCTACATCCGTGTGTCTGCTTCTGTTTTGTAGATAAGCTCTTTTGTGTCCTGTTTTAGATCCCACCATAGGTGTATATTGTCTCCCTACTTATTTAACTTATATGCAGCGCACATCATGAGAAACTCTGGGCTGAAGGAAGCACAAGCTGGAATCAAGATTGCCGGGAGAAATATCAATAATCTCAGATATGCAGATGACACCACCCTCATGGCAAAAAGTGAAGAAGAACTAGAGAGCCTCTTCATGAAAGTGAAAGAGGAGAGTGAAAAAATTGGCTTGAAGCTCAACATTCAGAAAACTAAGATCATGGCATCCGGTCCCATCACTTCATGGCAAATAGATGGGGAAATAATGGAAACAGTGAGAGACCTTATATTTTTGGGCTCCAAAGTCACTGCAGGTGGTGACTGCAGCCATGAAATTAAGATGCTTGCTCCTTGGCAGAAAAGCTATGACCCAACTAGACAGCATATTAAAAAGCAGAGACATTACTCTGCCAACAAAAGTCCATCTAGTCAAAGCTGTGGTTTTTCCAGTAGTCATGTATGGATGTGAGAATACCTGGTATTTCTTTCGACTCGTCGTTTCTTAACTGCGAAAACTTGACACCACAACCTCTTCTGAAAACTCTCAGGGAACCTGACGTTCCTCTAGGTTGGTCAGGTAGGATTTCCAGATTGGTCCTGAATATTCATTGGAAGGATTGATGATGAAGCTGAAACTCCAATACTTTGGCCACCTGATGTGAAGAACTGACTCGTTTGAAAAGACTCTGATGTTGGGAAAGATTGAGGGCAGGAGGAGAAGGGGACGACAGAGGATGAGATGGTTGGATGGCATCACCGACTCAATGGACCTGAGTTTGAGTAAGCTCCGGGAGTTGGTGAAGGACAGGGAAGCCTGGTGTGCTGCAGACCATGGGGTTGCAAAAAGTAGAACATGACTGAGCAACTGAACTGAACTGAACTGAACAGGTGAAATAGTGTGGTATTTGTCTTTCTTTTTCTGACTTAATTCACTTAGGGTGATAATCTCTGGGTCCATCCATGTTGCTGCTGATGTGCAGTTTTTCTTGTGTGCCTGTGTGATTACTGTCTCTCTAAGGATGCAGTTTGCATATATTGCTGGTGCCTGTTGAATAGGTTGATATGGGGAGCAAAATGGACCGAGAGAGCCTTTCACCCAGGTCTACATGCTCTGGGACCCCTGGAACCTGCCAGCAACCTTTCTGAGGGCTGCTCTCACATCCGTGTTTCTCAGGCTGTAGATCAGAGGGTTCAGCATGGGGATGACCACAGTGTAGAAGACAGACACCGCCTTGCCTTCCTCTAGGGATGTGCCTGAAGCACTCCGCAGATACATGAACGCAAGGGTCCCGAAGAACAGAGCCACAGCAGTGAGGTGGGAGGCACACGTGGAGAAAGCCTTAGCCCTGCCCCCTGGAGAGCTGACCTTCAAAACGGCCTTGATGATAAGCAGGTAGGAAATCAGGATGACCAGGGCATTGACCGAAATCACAAAGTTGCCAAAAAAGACGATGACCATCTCTGCATCTTTTGTGTCACTGCAGGCCAGCTTCAGCAGGGGTGGGAGGTCGCAGAAGAAGAAATTGATCTGATTGTTGTCACAGAAGGAGAGGGTAAACGTGCAGGAGGTACGCAGGATGGACCCCGTGAGCCCACAGACGTAGGCTCCGAGCACCAGCGCCCAGCAGATCCTGGGAGGCATGGCCTCAGTGTAGAGCAGCGGGCTGCTGACAGCCACGTAGCGATCGAGGGCCATCACGGACAGCAGGAAACACTCCGTGCCCGCACAGGTGGTGAAGAAGAAGAACTGGGCTGCACACTGGCCGTAGGAGATGACTGTCCTGCCCGCGGCCAGGGTGGCCAGGGCCTGCGGGGTGGTGACCGAGGCGTAGCAGGTGTCCAGCAGGGAGAGGTGGCTGAGAAAGAAGTACATTGGGGTGTGGAGCCGGACATCCTCCTGGATCAGAATGAGCATGCCCAGGTTCCCCAGAAGGGTGACCAGATAGAAACTCAGAAACGCCACGAAGAGGGGGATCTCCAGCTCAGGATAGTCAGGAAAGCCTATGAGGATGAACTCAGTGACTATGGTGAGATTATTCTTGGCCATGGACTCCACACAGACTGGCGATCTGAGGTTGAGAATAAAATGGGAAAAAATAAACCTCAGGATTGAAGAATAGATGTTTTCTCTCTGGTCGAAGTTCGGTGTATCTCTCTGGGCAAACGCACAGAGGTTGTTTTTGAGAAATCTTGTACCTGGCTGACTCTTCTTGGACATCCTGCATTTTTGGGAGCTGAGCCATGAGCTGGTGCTTCTAATTTAAATTAACTCTGGTCTACATTTTGAAATTTCTGTGAAGATAAGAGACACATAGACTCTGAGATTTGGAAATTATCTAGGTTGCATTGCTCTAATATCCATTGGACACTGGAGTCTCCTCTACTGAACACCATTCCATGTGTTTGTCTGATTGCCCTGTGAGCTTCTATCTGTGGACAGTTCTACCTGCTCATTCTCTTTTTGGTTCTAGATTTTCTCTTTTTCTTCCACACTTTGGCTTTAGTTTCACCCCTTCCAGACACAATGATTTTAAACCCTTCTTGTCAGGAAAGCATTTCAGAGGTTGGAAGATGATAAATCTACTCTTTATGTGGACTATGCCCTCATTTCCCCTATATATATATATTTTTTTTTTTTTTTACTTTGCAATTTTACTTTTTTATTGAGATACAGTTGCTGCATAAGTTGTAGGTGTATATACAGTGACTCTTGGTTTTGAAAATTGTGCTCCATTTATAGTTATCATAAAATACTGGCCGTCCTCCCTATGCTATGCACTATATCCTTGTAGCTTATTTTCCTTCCCTCTTTTTTCTCTCATTGAACGATAATCGCTTTACCATGCTGAGTTGGTTTCTGCTGTACACCAAAGTGAGTCAGCGACACGTGTACATATGTCGCACGCCTCTTGAGCCACCCCAGNTCTCTGGTCGAAGTTCGGTGTATCTCTCTGGGCAAACGCACAGAGGTTGTTTTTGAGAAATCTTGTACCTGGCTGACTCTTCTTGGACATCCTGCATTTTTGGGAGCTGAGCCATGAGCTGGTGCTTCTAATTTAAATTAACTCTGGTCTACATTTTGAAATTTCTGTGAAGATAAGAGACACATAGACTCTGAGATTTGGAAATTATCTAGGTTGCATTGCTCTAATATCCATTGGACACTGGAGTCTCCTCTACTGAACACCATTCCATGTGTTTGTCTGATTGCCCTGTGAGTTTCTATCTGTGGACAGTTCTACCTGCTCATTCTCTTTTTGGTTCTAGATTTTCTCTTTTTCTTCCACACTTTGGCTTTAGTTTCACCCCTTCCAGACACAATGATTTTAAACCCTTCTTGTCAGGAAAGCATTTCAGAGGTTGGAAGATGATAAATCTACTCTTTATGTGGACTATGCCCTCATTTCCCCTATATATATATATATATATATTTTTTTTTTTTTTACTTTGCAATTTTACTTTTTTATTGAGGTACAGTTGCTGCATAAGTTGTAGGTGTATATATAGTGACTCTCGGTTTTGAAAGTTGTGCTCCATTTATAGTTATCATAAAATACTGGCCGTCCTCCCTATGCTGTGCACTATATCCTGTAGCTTATTTTCCTTCCCTCTTTTTTCTCTCATTGAACGATAATTGCTTTACCATGCTGAGTTGGTTTCTGCTGTACACCAAAGTGAGTCAGCGACACGTGTACATATGTCGCACGCCTCTTGAGCCACCCCAGNTATAGTTATCATAAAATACTGGCCGTCCTCCCTATGCTGTGCACTATATCCTGTAGCTTATTTTCCTTCCCTCTTTTTTCTCTCATTGAACGATAATTGCTTTACCATGCTGAGTTGGTTTCTGCTGTACACCAAAGTGAGTCAGCGACACGTGTACATATGTCGCACGCCTCTTGAGCCACCCCAGCCCACTTCCACCTCTCCAGGTCATCACAGGGCACTGGCCGAGCTGAGCACCCTGAGCCGAATAATCAGTAGCTGCTTCCCGCTGGCCATCGAGGTCACACGTGGTGGCACATGTATGTCTACGCCAGTCTCCATCCATCCCACTCTCCCCCTTCCCTCCTGTGTCCAAATGTCCATTCTCTATGTTTGCACCTCTATTCCTGCCCTGGAAGTAGGTTCATCTGTATCCTTTTCCTAAATTACACATATATGCATTCATATATATTTGTTTTTCTCTTTGTGACTTATTTCACTCTGTATGCGGAGAAGGCGATAGCACCCCACTCCAGTACTCTTGCCTGGAAAATCCCATGGATGGAGGAGCCTGGTGGGCT
>SJYH01004217.1:317436-334009 GCA_006408735.1 Sylvicapra grimmia | reverse complement strand
GAGGTGGAGAAGGCTCAGGATATAATGCTAAGTGGTCGACAGTGTCTGTGATTTACACTTTCTCCATCACATGTGAGCATAAGAGAGTCCATGTACCTTTTTTTAAAGTATGCATGAAGCTTTTATTTTTATTGAAAGTCCGAACTAATGAACTGGCAATTATTAGAGCTCAGCAAGTTTTCCAGGCAAAAAGGACCTACATAAATAATTATCAGTAGCCTTTCTTGGCAAATATCATGATATCACTTACATGTGGAATCTAAAAAAATGAACTTATTTACAAAGTAGAAACAGACTCACAGATATAGAAAACAAGCTTGTGATTATCAAGGAGGAGAGCAATNCAGCAAGTTTTCCAGGCAAAAAGGACCTACATAAATAATTATCAGTAGCCTTTCTTGGCAAATATCATGATATCACTTACATGTGGAATCTAAAAAAATGAACTTATTTACAAAGTAGAAACAGACTCACAGATATAGAAAACAAGCTTGTGATTATCAAGGAGGAGAGCAATGGGGGAGGGATAAAGTGAGAATTAACAAGCACACACTGCTGTATGTAAAACAGATCACTTACCTACTGTAGCGCACAGGGAACTATATACAGTACCTTGTAGAAACCTATAATGGAAAAGAATCTGAAAATGTGTGTCTACATATATGTATAACTGCATTATTTTGCTGCATACCTGAATCATTGTAAATCAACTATGAAGTGTGAAGTGAAAGTTCCTCAGTCATGTCCAACTCTTTGCGACCCCAGGGACTGTAGGCCACCAGGCTCCTCTGTCCATGGAATTCTCTAGGCAAGAATACTGGAGTGGGTTGCCATGCCCTCCTCCAGGGAATCTTCCCAACCCAGGGATGTAACCCAGGTCTCCTGCAATGCAGGCAGATTCTTACTGTAGTTCAATAAAAAATAGTAAAAAAGCCTTTTTAATATTTTCTCTACATGAGCAGTAATCAACTGAACAATGAAAGAGGAAAGGGCTCGTGAGGGACTGACTGGACGAAACGGACGCCTCATATCTCATCGATTAGTATAGCCTTAGAAGTGTGTGCCTGTGTGTAGCAAATCCTTATTAGTGTTTCCAAAATTACATAAACCTATTTAAATTCCCTTTCTGTCAAGAGTAGAAGGATATTACATCTCAGAAACATATATATTAAAAATTTAAAAGTCTTTTTCTTTACAGGGTCTCTCCTTCACCAGAGCGTTTCGAGGGTTTCTGTATTCCAGAAACCTGGGGATGTCTTTTGTGTCCAGGTTATCATGACCACTCTTGTGATCAGGTATCAGACAAGGGCAATAACAGCACCAACTATTGTGAAAGGTTTGGGAGTTAGTTTGTTCTTTTCCTGGGTTGCTTAGACTTTTAGGGTATAGAATCTTGGGGTATATTGTTTGATGACCCCAGCGTCATGAGCTGCCTGAGGTCTCACCATTTTCCAGGGTATTGCAGTCGGCTATTGGAGAAGGCAATAGCAAGCCACTCCAGTACTCTTGCCTAGAAAATCCCATGGATGGAGGAGCCCGGTAGGCTGCAGTCCACGGGGTCGCTAGAAGTCGGATGCGACTGAGCGACTTCACTTTCACTTTTCGCTTTCACACAATGGAGAAGGAAATGGCAACCCACTCCAGTGTTCTTGCCTGGAGAATCCCAGGGACAGGGGAGCCTGTTGGGCTCCTGTCTATGGGGTCGCACAGAGTCGGACACGACTGAAGCGACTTAGCAGCAGCAGNATTCGGAGAAGGCAATAGCAAGCCACTCCAGTACTCTTGCCTAGAAAATCCCATGGATGGAGGAGCCTGGTAGGCTGCAGTCCATGGGGTCGCTAGAAGTCGGATGCGACTGAGCGACTTCACTTTCACTTTTCGCTTTCACACAATGGAGAAGGAAATGGCAACCCACTCCAGTGTTCTTGCCTGGAGAATCCCAGGGACAGGGGAGCCTGTTGGGCTCCTGTCTGTGGGGTCGCACAGAGTCGGACACGACTGAAGCGACTTAGCAGCAGCAGCAGCAGCAGTCGGCTATAGGTTTCTCCCACTTGAGTAGCTTATAACAGCCACGTTTCTCATATTAACTCATCCCAGCGGAACAGCATAAAAAGTGTATGAATTTTGATCCCGAATTTTAAAAACATGCAATAAATGTCTAGATAAAAAATTCAGGAAGGATATTAATAGTACCAAGATATCTGGAAGGATATGAATTTTTTATCACTATGTTCTTTAGTATTATCCACGTACTTATTGGCCCTTAAGAAAAAAACAAATAAGAGAAGGACCCATCGTTAGTATTTCAACCTGAAAACCAGTGCTTTCACAGGCTAATGTACTAACGGCAGGCACCTGGGCTCATGTACATTATTTTCCACATTTCTCTCTCTGTTTGAAATATTTTTAGATTAAATTTTAAGAAGCTTAATAGAAAATAGAAAACAAATGCTTTCTAAAAGCTTGATACTCAGGATGCATGAGTGTTCTGTATGTTTTCTACGGAACATCTTTAACTTAAATGTCCAACTCAGGAGGTGGGTTNACAGGCTAATGTACTAACGGCAGGCACCTGGGCTCATGTACATTATTTTCCACATTTCTCTCTCTGTTTGAAATATTTTTAGATTAAATTTTAAGAAGCTTAATAGAAAATAGAAAACAAATGCTTTCTAAAAGCTTGATACTCAGGATGCATGAGTGTTCTGTATGTTTTCTACGGAACATCTTTAACTTAAATGTCCAACTCAGTAGGTGGGTTTAGGGAAGTCACATAAGTTCTTTAAATTCTCATCACAGAGAAGGAGGATGTGAACCCATGCAGTCCACTGCCAGAGCTTCTGTGCTGAATGACTACGCCGTGGTGCCTCTCCCCTCAGCGGTAGCGGCGCTTGTCGGAATGGTGTGATTACGGTGCTGTAAAGGTTTTCATCAGGCTTCCCTGGTGGCTCAGTGGTAAAGAATCTGCCTGCTGGTGTAGGAGATGCTGCGTCCATCCCTGGGTCGGGAAGATCCCCTGTAGAAGGAAATGGCAACCTTCTCCAGCGTTCTCGCCTGAGAAATCCCACGGAAAGAGGAGCTTGGCGGGCCAGAGTCCACGGGGTCCCAGAGTCAGACATGACTTAGCGACTAAACAGCAACCTCAGAAATGTCTTCATTTATGGTTTTGGGACACTGTCCAGACTTTCTGTCCTGAACAGTGTTATTTGTGATCAGCTGACATCACGCAGTCCAGAAGAGTGGTTAAGACCACAGTGTCTGGAGATACCATGACAAGCTCCCCTGATTCCAGTCGCAGCTTTCCCCCTTACTACCTGTGTGACCACGGGTGGCATTCCACCTCTCCGAGCACCTGTTGGTAGAGCAGAATAATAATAGCGTCAACCTCATAGAATTGCTATGAGGGCTCAGTGGGTTAAATTTGGATAAAACTAATATGGTGTGCTAGGGACTTTGTCGGAGAAGGCAATGGCACTCCACTCCAGTACTCTTGCCTGGAAAATCCCATGGGCGGAGGAGCCTGGTAGGCTGCAGTCCATGCGGTTGCGAAGAGTCTGACACGACTGAGCGACTTCACTTTCACTTTTCACTTTCATGCATCGGAGAAGGAAATGGCAACCCACTCCAGTGTTCTTGCCTGGAGAATACCAGGGACGGGGGAGCCTGGTGGGCTGCCGTCTATGGGGTCACACAGAGTCGGACACGACTGAAGCGACTAAGCAGCAGGGACTTTGTAAGCACTTTATATATAGATTATTTTTTCATTTTAATTTAATGTTTTTTGGAGTTTAGTTGCTTTACATTGCCGTTTCAGTTCGTGCTGCGCAGCAAAGTGAATCAGCCATGCGTATACGTGCATCCCCGCTTTGCTGGGTTTCCTTCCGGTCGAGTCACCGCAGAAAAACGAGTGGAGTCCCCTGGGCTCTACGGTAGGACCTCGTCAGTTGCGTGTTTTATGCACAGCAGTGTGTGTGTGAACCCCAGTNATTTTGGGAGAAGCTCTAAGGAGGTTGAAAGTGAAAGTGCTAGTCGCTCAGTCGCGTCTGACTCTTTGTGACCCCTTGGACTGAAGCCCTCCAGGCTCCTCTGTCCATGGAACTCTCCAGGCAGGAATACTGCAGTGGGTAGCCATGCCCTTCTCCAGGGGATCTTCCTGACCCAGGGATCGAACCTGGGGTCTCCTGCATTGCAGGCAGATTCTTTACCGTCTGAACCCCCAGGGAAGCCCTAAGGAGGTTAGAGGGTGAAAAACTCCACCCAGGGCTAGAGAGGCCTGCTGACACGTGGCAGGGCTGGTCCCATCCAGGTGCTCCCCATCATCAGAACTCCTCCCCCTCCCATCCCCCCGGGGTCAGCTCATCTATTCTCATCACTCGCCAATAGGCAGAGGGCTTGAGCTGCTCTGGGACACAGATTTGGAAAAGGGGGCGCAGTCCAGACTGTAGGAAGAGTGTCTCGCCCGGCTGCACGCAGGAGGCCTGTCCCTCCCAGCGTTTCCCACTGGTGTTTGCTTCTTGGCAAGACCCCCCTCATCTCCGGACCCCTTTTCCTCATCTCTGCTCCATCTGTCTGAAGTCCAAAGGGCAGAGCCGTGACCGTCAGAGATTGCTGTAATTTCCAGGAGTCTCCTGCCCTCTCTGCCCAGGGAGCGGAAGAGGGAGAGAGAGCAGGCAGCGATGGAGTGTGAGCGATGCGAGGTCAGTGTTTGGAGTGAATGTATGTGGCGCTCTAGAGCTTGATCGTGAGATCACAGAGTGAGGGAGAACTCAAGAGTTCCACTTTCCAGATCTCCCACCTATGCCCCCCAGGCTCCCCCCTTCAGGTGGGGGCGCCTGTATCCCTGTGACCGCCGTGCTGAGGGGCTGGGAGGCGAGGTGGAGGGGTCTCAGGCCCGGCTGCTTCTCTTCCTAGCTGTGTGGGCTTTGCACAAGTCTGATGACCTGCCAAGTCCCAGTTGCCTCACTTCAGAATGGGCTCTGTGAAGGTCAGATGGGGTCATGGGAGGACAGGGTTTAAAGTGAGGGGTCACGAGAGTCGCCTGTCATCTGGGGAGGGGCACTCATGCCTTCACGGCTTGCCGCGGAACCCGTCTCTGTTGGGAACGCATGCCTCTTCTTTGCATCCTCGAGCACTCCTGTGACTCGGGTGTTGTTCCTGTCCTTATTCACGACACAACTGAAGTTCAGATAATTTACATGACTGGCTGGGACTTGACCCCAGTGTGACAGAACTTCAAAGCATCCTAATTCCACGACACCATGCTGGTTCTGCCCTATTTTTCAGTGAGATTACTTTCCTATGTATAAGTTTAAATTCAACTAGAAAATGGCCAACTAAAGTTTTCTTCCAGACAAATTTCTGAGAAGAAGGGGAGCTCTTAAATAGTCTCTTTTCATCTCTAGATTGAGCTACTTTTTACCTGAACACAGAGTGTTGGTGTAAGAAGCAGTTAAGTTTCTGTTTCTCCCGCCACTCAAACATCCTTAAGACCCAAGTCCACCCTGACACCTTGAGTGGCAAATGGTCTTCTATCTCATCCCTTTATTCCGTTTTCTTATGAAGTTACCACAAGCAGATGATGCCAGCTGTACTCTAGTGGCCCAGGGAAGATCATTATCATCTAATATTTGTTTAGTTCTGTATATGCATCACTGCAACCCCAGTAGACAGCATACTGCTTAGCACAGAATACAAAGGAAGATCCTTTGGAAACCTCAGTTGCATATTTCCAGCTGAGAAAAACGGCTGCATAAATTTAGGCACATTGTCCAACCTTTTTATCTTACCATTTAAAATAACTTTCGCCCTGACTTGGAGGGTCTACCTGGTTTAGTTTTGCTGAGCTCTATAAATGCTCTTCAGATCCATGGCTCTATACTCCCACAGTGTGAGCTATTATAAAGCTGGCATCCGGGCCTGCTAAAAATCCCTTCCAAGTGCAGACTTATTACTTGGAGAATCATCTTCCCATATATTTTCTCGATTAGCCCATAGTAGCCTCTTGGCTCCTAGTTCAGTATATTAAACACCAAAATCTGCTGGGCTTCTTCGCTTCAAAAACCCTTGTCAGTGTTCTGAGATTCAGTGGTGGTTTGGGGGAGGTTAATAACNCCGAGAGATGGTAATGAACAGAGAGGCCTGGCGTGCTGCGATTCATGGGGTCGCAAAGAGTCGGACATGACTGAGCGACTGAACTGAATAACCCTGGAGACCGATCGGTCCGGAGGTCTCGCTTCGTTAGCTTTGGCATGTGTGATTAGATGGCCTGGATGTCTCGCTGCTGTTGTTGTTCAGAAGCTAAGTCATGTCCGACTCTTTCGCGACCCCGTGGGCTGTAGCAGCCAAGCTCCTCTGCCCATGGGATTTCTTGGGCAAGAATACCGGAGTAGGTTGCCATTTCCTTCTCCAGGATACTTCTCCATGGGATACTGGCATGCGTTGCCATTTCCTTCTCCAGGGGATCGTCCCCTTCCAGGGATCGAACCTGCGTCTCTAGTGTTGTCAGGCAGATCCTCTTACCACTGAGCCGCTAGGGAAGCCTGGGTGTGTTGGCCGATATAAAAATGAAGCTGCGAGTCTCGAGCAGACGTGAGTAACGTGGGGGAAAGATGACCTAGAGTTCATGGTCCCCAGGAAGTGTCTGGAAGTGAGATATTTCTGTGCCCAGCAGCAAATAGGTAACAGACCACTGAGAACGTGCCGTGCTGACGTGGCTCAGTGCCATGGAGCCTGGTGGGTTTATGGTGCCGTTGAGGATTCCTTCTCTTACTGTGCATCCTCAAAACCCAGCAATTTCAGCTTTTCGTGGGCTCCAAAAATAGGAAGCTGCTGTTCCTCTCCTATTTCCCCAGCGGCTTAGTTATCTAAGTTGCCTGGGGCCAAATACTTTCCTCTGAGGCTGCAGTGGTCCATGGTTCTCCGGGCCTCGAGATTTTGCGCAGCTGCTGTTGGTTTTCTCCAACCATAACATTAGGAAATCAACTGGCTACTCTATCTAGAGTTAGCAGTCATTTTGGACCAGTTCAGGAGTGTAGACAAGGCATCACAAGGAGAGGTGGAACTCGTCCTGGAGAACTTTCTAGCTCCTCTGAAGATCAGCAAACACTTACCAACCCGGGTTTTCTCTGACATTTTCCTCCGCCCATTGAAAAGCAGATGTACCTGATGCTCAGAAGGACGATGCTAAAGTGCCAGGTACACAGGGACCTCTGCGTGATACGATGCACCGACCGAAATGGGGAAAGAATTAGAAGAAGAATAGGTACATGTGTATGTGTAACTGACCCACTTTGCGGTACATATGAAACTCACCCAACATTGCTAATCAGCTATACTCCAGTATAAAATAAAAAGTTGAAAAGAAGAAACGCACACACAGATAGAGTATGTGAGGGGTTAGGAGGCCCGCCATGCTTTTCACAGTTTCACGATGCAGTCCTGGGTCACTGTCCTGGGATTTGGGTTTATGGAGACGTCAGGATCTGACTGCAGCAGCACAGCCCTGGAGCCCTCCCCGAGCTGTCCATCTGCTCCCCTGACCATCTGCCTTTCTTCGTCACCATTCTTTGGGTCTGATTTAGACTGAACCGCTGTGCGTGCACTGCCTTTCCAGAATCCATTTGGCAAAGGCCTCTGGTGGCACTGTTATGGGTCTGATGGCTCTGTGTTCGGATGATCTTGGTTTCTGGCAAACAGGCGATTTTATTTTGTATTTATTTATTCATCAATATCTCTTTCCGGAAGAGATTTAAAGTGGCTTATAAAAATGTATAACATGTAGCAAGATAATAAATAAAAAATGAAGAATAAGACTTGGGCAAAGCACAAGAACAGGGGGGAACTGGTGAGGAGGCAGGAGCAAGGCTGGCCACATGGCCTTCCTCTCGCCACTTAAGCCTGTGCTGGAGGGGACGGTTCCTGGTGGCGGCCCGTTCTTGCTTGGAGTTTAGTTCTGGTGGTAGTCCTGGGCATGTGGTCTGCCTCACAATCCTGCAGACAAGGCAGGACCAGTAAGGATGATACTACAAAGAGGAGAACGTGTGCAGCGTTTTCAGAGCTGTGGTCAGTTTCCAAAATTTTTGTTTAATTTGTGTTACTCTCCTCTTTGCCCAAATGTAGAGAGTAATGCTTGTAAAGCCAGTCTGGTTGTGGTGAAAAGGTGCTCGCTAGACGGTAACTCATTACCATCCTTGTGAGCTGTTGGCAGCGTGACCTTGAACTCCAGCAGACCTTGGTGCAGATCCCAGCCTGGTGGCTTGTCCCTGTTTAGTATCTGAGTCGTGTCTGACTCCTTTGCTGCCCCCTGGACTGTAGCCCCAGGCTCCTCTGCCATGGGATTTCCCAGACAAGAACACTGGAGGGGGTTGCCATTTCCTTCCCCAGGATCTTCCTGACCCAGGGATCGAGACTGCGTCTCCTGCAATGGCAGGCGGGCTCTTCGCCGCGGAGCCCCAGGCTCGCCCGTGGCTTACCCGAGCCGAGCTGCTTCATCCCTGCAAGCCTCTGTTTCCCAGCCCATAAGTAAAGACAGCCGCGGGCTCCAGCGTCGGGCTGTTGTGAAAGGTCAGTGAGGCCGTGTATGGAGGACACCTAGAACAGGGTCTCAAAGAGGCTGCCGTCCTGATGCCGCGCTTCCCCGCTGCTGTTCGCACACGCCCTTGTCCTCCCTCGTGGGCCTTTGAAGAGTCTCACACCAGCACAGGACGCGGCGGTCGAGGTCTCGGAGTGCCGTCTGGCCCTATGAGGACGCAGATCCAGAGCTGGGCGGAGAGCTGCTTGAGTTCCTTACCCCTGAGCGGCGGCCAGCGGCGCCGAGCAGGCCTCCGGACGCCGCTGCGCTCCTGCGCTCTGGCTGCCCCGCACCGTCAGCAGCGCGCCCACCCCGCGCTCCACTCCCGGCGGCCCCCCGCACCGTCAGCAGCGCGCCCACCCCGCGCTCCGCTCCCGGCGGCCGCCTCCTCCCGCGGAGGGGCTCTGGCGTCTCTCAGGGGGCTGGAGGGAAGAGGTGGGCTGACTCGCGTCCCCCCCTGCCCGGGGCTGCCCCGCTGGGCTGGCGCTCACTGCCCGGCCGGCCGAGTCACCAGTCCTGCGGCGGCTGCTGGAAGCACGGTGAATTCAGAGCCAGGGGGCCTGGGGTGGCCTTGGGAAGCTTCGTTTAACCAGCTGAGCCTCATTTCACTCAGTAATAACACGGGGGTAAATTCAGCTTCTGCATGGCGGAACGACCTCGTGGCTGAAAGATCATTTTGTAACAGTTCCATGTATTGAGTGCTTACTCCGTGCTAGGCACGGCGCGTGTATTTCCATGAATTATCTCTGTTGCCTCCAGCAGCACAGCAGAGCTGTTGCTGCTTTTGCAAGGATATTGTGTCTGAGAGTCTGGAGGTCAAACACCTCGCCCAAGGTCACACAAATAGAAACAACGGAGTTTGGAACAAGCTCTGTCTGCTGGGCGCATTTTCTCAGCCGCTGTGCTATGTCCTAGTCAACCTTTGCAGTGAGTGACCTTAGGCTGATTATCGAGCCTCCGACACCTTAGGGGTTTCCCTCTGTGTTAGGAGGTTGGCACTTCTGAACAAAGTTGTCTTCAGGTCTCGGAAGGACCCGAAGAGTTCTGCGTGTTGTGGAAGCGCAGTGGTCCGCTGCTGGTGCCTTCATTTCCTACGTTCGTGCATATGATGTGTGCAGATGAGCATGAGTAGCTGCCGGATCCCCAGCACTTCTGCAGAAACGTCCCCTTTTCAATGAGCCTTCCTTGACCAGCCTATTAACGCTCCTCTCCATACTCGGGGTCTCCCAAAGCTCTGTGTGTGCGTGTGTTTCACAACACTTACCTTCTAGCTTGCTAAAATATATAGCTCTTAAAAAAATTTTTTTTGTATATGCCTAGCTCTTCTGCTAGAATGACCACCTCACAAGGGAAAGATCTTTGTCTGTGTTTTCTTCCCAGCAACCAGAAGAGTGCCTCATGCATAGTAAATTCTCAGCAGATTCTTACTGAATAAATAAATGAACATAGGTCTCTCTTCTCTTTTTTTCCCTTTTTGGTCAAGATGATTTGTGTGAATTCCAAGAACGCAGCAAGTCATTGTTTTGCTTGAGAGTCAGTATTATACTGGGCCCTGAGGAAAGAAAAGAACTCCTAAGTATTTACATGAGCAGGACTTCAGTGGGGGAGGGGTAGACACCAGACACTGACTTTTGTTTCATCATTAGATCAGCTTTTGCCAAACATTGGCCAAAGTTTTATTTTCTTAATTATCTAAAATCCTGTGAGAGCTCTCTCAAATTCAGTTTTTGCTTCAAGGACGGAGGACAAGAAGAATCACCTTTGAAGTCCACATTCAGTATTTCCATTCCCCCAGATGATGAGCATCCAAAAGGCACAGAAGCAAGACTGTCTAAATACTTGGCAAGCTCTCAACCTTTATTAGAATTCCAAACTCAGTGTGATGGCTCTGTCCCTTAAGGAGCTTTGCAGGCTAATTCTGGAATGGCTTGATTCATGATTCTTACCAATTGAGAGTGATCTGGCATTTTAAAATAATGGGACAGTTCCTTTGGAGTAAGAGAACGTGGAAACCAGGGCATGTTGCCTGGCAGAAGCAGAGGGGAGGAAGAGACTCGGCGGGCAACAGCTTGTAGGAGTTCTGGCCGTGCTTGCTCTTCACTGCTCACCTGCCTCCAACTCTATTGGGTTCATATGTGCATCAAAATAGCCACGCAGAAAGATGGAGTTGATATTAGAACTCCGAGGGGCTGTGGACTTGGAGATAAGATTCCAGAAAATACATGAACCTCGAAGCATGTTACATTGTTGCAGAATTTAGAAAAAATAATTCCAAGTATGTGAGTTAGACCAAGGTTAGATAGAGTTTTGTCCTTCACAGAAACATCATGACATTAGCACTGACATTCCCATTCAACCAACAAGGATGCTGAGGTTGAGGAAGTTGGATTAACTTGGCCAAGGTCTCAAGGGATGGGAACCACGGTCTGATTTCAAAGGTCACGTCCTTAGTGCTATACCGCCAGGGTTTCTCCTCACTCTTCGGTGAGGCGGATGACTGTTTCCAGTTCGGAACCTGTAAGAAGCTAGGAATCGCCTCGGAAGCTGCGTTCTAGCTCTGGTTTTGCCTCTTTCCTGTGAAATCACCAGCTAGTCATTTAACCTCTTTGACCCTCATATTCTTCTCGCGAAAAGCAGGATGAACAAATATGTGCTTGCAAGGATCTCTGCAGGATCCAGTGGAAAACTGTTTGTAAAAACTGTCAAGTGAGGACTTCCCTGGAGGCTCAGTGATGAAGGCTCTGCCTGCCAGTGCAGGAGACATGGGCTTGATCCCTGACCTGCGAAGCTCCCACACGCTACAGGGCAGCTGAGCCCCCGCGCCACCGCTGTTGAGCCCGCGCCCTGGAGCCTGGGAGCAGCAGCTGCTGAGCCTGCGTGCCCCAGAGCCGGTGCCCCGCGAGAGCAGCCGCCGCGGTGGGAAGTCCACGCCCCGGAGCTAGGGGCAGCCCGCACACAGCCACCGAGATGCTAGATGACATTATTCAAAACCCGAAAGTGACTTGCTGAAAGTGGTCAGGTCAAGCCGTGTGCATCTTAACTTATCTTTAATGAGGTTTTATTTTTTGATTTCAGTGGGCAGCCTAGGACTCATGGCAGGGAATGGCACACTGGTAACAGACTTTGTTCTGCTGGGGTTCCAGCTGTCGGCCGAGCTGCAGACGGGTCTCTTTTTTGTGTTTCTGCTCCTCTATCTCATCACCCTGGGAGGCAACCTGGGCGTGATGGCGCTGATTCAGAGTGACCCTCGCCTCCGGACGCCCATGTACTTCTTCCTCAGCCACCTCTCCTTCCTGGACACCTGCTACTCCTCCGTCATTGTCCCTCAGCTGCTGGAGGCCTTGCGCACCGAAAGGAGGACCATCGCTTTCGAGCGCTGTGCCACCCAGTTCTTCTTCTTCACCCTTTGTGCCACTACTGAGTGTTTCCTTCTGGCCGTGATGGCCTATGACCGCTACGTGGCCGTGTGTAACCCTCTCCTCTACGCCTCGGCCATGACGCCCCAGACGCGCCTGGGGCTGGTGGCCGGGGCGTACGGTGGCGCCGCGGTCAATTCCGTGGTCCGCACCGGATGCGCCTTCTCCATCTCCTTCTGCAAGTCGAACCACGTGGACTTCTTCTTCTGTGACCTCCCACCTCTGCTGAAGCTTGCCTGCAGTGAGACCAGGCCCCGAGAACGGGTAATCTACCTTTTTGCTTTCTTCGTCATTGCAACCAGCGTTTCAGTGATTCTCATATCCTACCTGTTTATCATTCGGGCCATTCTGAAGATCCGTTCAGCGGGTGGCAAAGCCAAGACCTTCTCCACCTGCACTTCTCACATAACTGCAGTGGCCCTTTTTTTTGGGACGCTCATATTCATATACCTGAAAGGTAACATGGGAAAATCTCTCGGGGAGGACAAGATTGTGTCAGTATTTTACACTGTGGTCATCCCGATGCTGAACCCAATGATCTATAGCCTGAGAAACAAGGAAGTGAAGGAGGCTCTGAAGAGAGCTCTCAGCAGGATGAAGGTTTCCCAAGTAGAGTAAGGCTTGAGCTCCCTTGATTCAGAAGCTCCTGCAGATAAGCCTTGGGCTTTTAGCTTGTCTTTGTAATAGAGAAACCAGACCTGATAATTACAAAGACATACGGAGGCAAAAAAAAAAAAGTAGATTTAGGTTCCGGTAATTGCTTTATTAACTTTGTGACCTTGAGCCAGAAAGTCTCTGCCTCAGTTATCACACCAGTAAAAATTACCTAGCTATGATTAAAGCCAGTCTCAAGAGAAACTGAATGCTGAAGGACTTTATAAGTGATAAGATGCTATAAAATGTGAAATTTGTTTTTCTGAACCGTCCTGAATATTGCTGATTGTTTTCTCAGCTACACAATTTCTTTTTTCCCACCAAGCTAACATTTGGACCTTGAATACTTACAATACAGTAGCTTATTGCTCCCATAGCGAGGACAGTGTGGGTAGTAGGGTGGAAATCAACCTTGACCAGAGAGACCTTTCCTCAACATTCAGTCATGTATAAGTTAGCTATTTGCCATGGAAGAGTCAAGGGCAAGAAAAATAGAGGAAAGAAAGGGGAAAAAAAGATGTGAACTGGAAAACGTTCAAGTTAATTTATTTCCTGAGATACTGTAGAGGATCGGGACACTGTAGAATCAAAGAAAGGTGTAATGGCTTGCATTAATTATTGAAAACAGTTCGATCTTGGTGTAAAGCTGAACTGAGCCTGATAACTTTTGAAATATTTCTTGATCACCAAAGGTCAGGATCCCTGCTTTATTTCTGAAGCATTGTTCATGGACCATCTGGCTCAGTTCACTCAAGCTATTTTCTGTCCTCCAGTAATGAAAACCAGCACGTCCGCCTCCTATAGGACATTTACTTTATCATCTGCAGACAGATGACTATGAACCTGGCCGCCACCTTTTCATGACCTTCACGCCCACTAGAAATATTCCTTGGGAAATGTCTCCATGGAGATTCCATAACCTGATTCATCAATTCAGCAAATATTTATAGATTATCAACTACATATCAGAAATAACACTAAGTTCAGGAATATAATAGTAAATAAGATAGACACGGTTTTTCCTTCATGGAGATTAGAATGCGGGGTATAGATATTGAATCACTACACAGTTGAAAAAGTTGGCTTAAAACTCAACATTCAGAAAACTAAGATCATGGTATCTGGTCCCATCACCCCATGGCAAATAGATGGGGAAACAATTGAAACAGTGAGAGACTTTGTTTTTTTGGGCTGCAAAATCACTGCTGATGGTGACTGCAGCCATGGAATTAAAAGACACTTGCTCCTTGGAAGAAAAGTTATGACCAACCTAGATAGCATATTAAAAAGCAGAGACATTACTTTGCCAACAAAGGTCCATCTAGTCAAGGCTATGGTTTTTCAGTAGTCATGTGTGGATGTGAGAGTTGGACCATAAAGAAAGCTGAGAGCCAAAAAATTGATGCTTTTGAACTGTGGTGCTGGAGAAGACTCTTGAGAGTCCCTTAGACAACAAGGAGATCCAACCAGTCCATCCTAAAGGCAATCAACTCTGAACATTCATTGCAAGGACTGATGCTGAAGCTGAAATTCCAACTTTGGCCACTTGATGCGAAGTACTGACTCATTGGAAAAAACCCTGATTCTGGGAAGGATTGAGGGCGGGAGGAGAAGGGGATGACAGAGGATGAGATGGCTGGATGGCATCACGACTCAAGGGACACGAGGTGGTGATGGACAGGAAAGCCTTGTGTGCTGCGGTTCATGGGGTCGCAAAGAGTCGGACATGACTGAGTGACTGAACTGAACTGAACTGAACTGAACCCAGTTAATTAAATTTTTTATGTGACTTTGGAAAGGGGAAGAGAGGAAGCATCACAGGATACTGTTACCCTGTACAGTAGGGTTCTGACCCAGTTTGGTGAGATCAGGTAAGCCTCCCCTGAGGAGCTGACCGTTAAGCTGAGGCTTAAAGAGTAAGTGCGTCATNTTTATGTGACTTTGGAAAGGGGAAGAGAGGAAGCATCACAGGATACTGTTACCCTGTACAGTAGGGTTCTGACCCAGTTTGGTGAGATCAGGTAAGCCTCCCCTGAGGAGCTGACCGTTAAGCTGAGGCTTAAAGAGTAAGTGCGTCATAGTCATAGGATGGGGTCACCACTCCCGATGGAAGGAGTTGCAAATGCAAGGATGCCTTGAGGAACTGAGAAACCAGAGTGGCTGCAGCCTGCTAAGTGAGAGGCTTAGTGTGAGATGCAGTGCTGAATTCAAGAGAAACCAGGTCATGGAGAGCCTCGCAGGCTCACTTAGGGACTTGTGGACTTTACTTGAAGAGCAAGGGATGAAATGATCTTATCTGAAACTTAAGAAGATCCCTTTGGCTGCAGTGAGACTGGTGGAAGGGGGGCGGTCTTAGGTAGTGGAGATGGAGGCAGAGACCCACTTCATCAAAAGAACAACAAATGGTGTATTCCAGGGAAAGTGCTTGATTGCCCTCCAATACTGTCTGCTTTGTTCTAGAATACACATTAGGCCAGAGAAAGATAGCACCTGGGTGTCTGACCATGTTATCGGTATAGGACTGATTCTGGGAAGATGGTGAATTTGGGGAAATATACTTTTGGAGGCATCCACTTTTTATGTGGTATACCTTTTCTTTTCTGAATTGTGGACTTAACTAAGATATAATCAGATATGCACCTGGTGTCCATTCATCAAAATGATCAACAGCTACTTTTTCTTCAGAGGGCAACACATGTTCAGTAATGCCAGACTGTGTCAATGGGCTGAAGAAATCACCCCTTAGAGGGTTCTTGTATGCTTAAAGGCAGGAAAAGCTTTCCACTTAAAAAAATAAATAAGTGGAAAAATGCTAGACGTGAGTGTGCTGTTTCAGCAGTGGTGAGAGCGGCCTCGGACTTCTCGCCCACTTCTGTTTGGTGTTGTGGTTCTTCCTCTTTGCGACCCCATGAACAGCAGCACACCAGGCTTCTTTGTCCTTCACCATCTCCCAGAGTTTGCTCAGGTTTGTGTCCAGAGTCGGTGATGCCATCCAACCATCTCATCCTCTGTCGTCCCCTTCTCCTCCTGCCTTCAGGCTTTCCCAGCATCAGGGTCTTTTCCAATGAGTTGGCTCTTTGAATCTGGTGGCCAAAGGATTGGAGCTTCAGCTTCAGCATCAGTCCTTCCAATGAATATTCAGGGTTGATTTCATTTAGGAAATCTTGGTGAGTGGCAGCAAACTTTGCCTATACGTGAACGCCCTTTGATGCATGTACAGGATTTGATGTATATGCAATTGCTTCAGGGGTGCACCAAGCACCCCTGAAATGCAAATGAAGTCTGAGTGTGTTTTAGGGGCCCATCTTTTGGTGATGAGATAAGGCACTAGAGGAAATGGCCCTTATGTTAAATTTCCACTTAAGTATATTAATAAATGAATGAAAACATTCCCATATTATCTAATGTATATCAGGCTCTGGGCCAAGAATTTTCATATATCTCACTGGCAGGACTCATTGTTAAAATAGACACTGCTATTGTTTAGTAACTAAGTCATGTCTGACTTTTTTCAACCCCACGGACTGTAGCCTGCCAGGCTCCTCTCTCTGTGGGATTGCTCAGGCAAGAATACTGGAGTGGGTTGCTGCTTCCTCCTTCAGGAGATCTTCCTGACCCAGAATGGAACCCATGTCTCCTTCATTGGCAGGCGAGTTCTTTACCCCTCAGCCACCTGGGAAGCCAAAATAGACACTACACACAATCTTTTGGAAAATAGGATCCCACACCAGATGGTCAACACTGAAATCAGATTGATTATATTCTTTGCAGCCAAAGATGGAGAAGCTCTATACAGTCAACAAAAACAAGACCAGGAGCTGACTGTGGCTCAGATCATGAACTCCTTATTACCAAATTTAGATTCAAATTCAAGAAAGTAGGGAAAACCGCTAGAGCATTCAGGTATGACCTAAATCAAATCCCTTATGATTAT
>SJYH01004217.1:285758-312997 GCA_006408735.1 Sylvicapra grimmia | reverse complement strand
TCATTGGAAAAGACTGTGATGCTGGGAGGGATTGGGGGCAGGAGGAGAAGGGGACGACCGAGGATGAGATGGCTGGATGGCATCATGGAATTGAAGGACGTGAGTCTGAGTGAACTCCGGGAGATGGTGATGGACAGGGAGGCCTGGCTTGCTGCGATTCATGGGGTCGCAGAGTCGGACACGACTGAGCGACTGAACTGAACTGATGGTTGATTTTTGTGTCAACTGTACTCTCTGGGTTGGGAGTGCAGGTATTTGGCTAAACATTAATTCTGGGTGTGTCTGTGAGGATGCTGGTAGAGGGGATAAGCGTTTGAATCGGTGGACTNAGAGTCGGACACGACTGAGCGACTGAACTGAACTGATGGTTGATTTTTGTGTCAACTGTACTCTCTGGGTCGGGAGTGCAGGTATTTGGCTAAACATTAATTCTGGGTGTGTCTGTGAGGATGCTGGTAGAGGGGATAAGCGTTTGAATCGGTGGACTCAGAAAAGCAAGTCACCATCCCCAGTGTGGTGGGTGCCCTCCAGTCCTGAGGGCTTGACTGGAACACAGGCAGAGGTTGGGGGTCAGGGGTCGGGGGCACTCATGCCTTCTTCTCTTCCTGGCTTGTGTGAACCGGAGGACACTTTCTTCTGAACTTGGGCTGGGATCGACACTATCAGCTTCCCTGGTGTTTGAACCCTGGACTGCACCTCCACTTTCCTGGGTCTCCTGGACTGTGGGAATTCTTGCTTCCATAAAAGGAACTGTGTGGGCCTGTTCCTTGTGAGAACGCGCCTTCTTGGCCATAAATAGATCTCTCACCTCCGAAAGTTTCCTACCGCACTATTCATTTATTATTCTGATGATGTTATTGTGTGATAAGAACACAATGTAAGGTGTACTCTTTTAGCAAATTTAAAGAGTGCAAAAGAGATTATGGTCATGGTTTCACAGGTACACACTTATCTCCAAACTCATCAAGTTGTANACCGCACTATTCATTTATTATTCTGATGATGTTATTGTGTGATAAGAACACAATGTAAGGTGTACTCTTTTAGCAAATTTAAAGAGTGCAAAAGAGATTATGGTCATGGTTTCACAGGTACACACTTATCTCCAAACTAATCAAGTTGTATTTACTGATGTACAGTTTTCAGTATGTCAATCATACCTCATGCAAGTGGCTTAAGAAAAAAAATCTACAGATTGACATACGTGCACTACCATATATGCGGTGGATAACTACCAAGGTTCTACCGCATGGCACCGGGAACGCTGCTCAATACTCTGTAACGGCCTTTATGGGAAAAGAATCTTAAAACGAGCGGATATGGTGCTCAGTGATAAAGAATCACCTGCAATGCCGGAGACACAGGGTCCCAGCCCTGGGGCAGGAAGATCCCCTGGAGGAGGAAATGGCAGCCCACTCCGGTATTCTTGCCTGGGAAATCCCATGGACAAAGGGGCCTGGCGGACTGCAGTCCTTGGGGCTGCAAAAGCGTCAGACACGAGTTAGAGACCAAACAGCTGCAGTGCGCATGCGCAACGCACCAGCCCCTTTGCTGTAGACCTGAAGGCAGCGTGACGCTGTGAATCAGCTGGGCTCCAGCAGCAATCAAAGCAGAAAAATCGTATACATACCTGTGTTCTATTCGTTCTATGAATCTGGAGAACACTGAGTAATAAAATCCAGCTGGCAACATTGAAATCTCTCTTTTTAAAATCCCTTTCAACTTCTAAATATATCCCTCTTAAGAATCATGCTTCAAAATTTTAAGTTTCCAGCTGTAATACTTTAGCCTCAGTCTACCAAAAATGATATAGGAAAGATCAAAGAGCAGACTTTCAGACTTGGAACTGACCCATTTAATTCAACCCATCCAGGGCCAGGGTACTGTGTGTTTCTTATCCTTTCGAACAACCCCGGCAGTGTGGAGACCCCAGGATTCCTCCCCTCACAAAGATGAACAGTCCACGATCCAAAACAGCTCTGGGAGAGCTCAGGAGTCCACCTCCGAAACGTCAGCGCAGTGGAACAAAAGCCTGAGAATGGCCACAGAGAAGGGAGGGAGGGCAGCTTCATTTCTTGTGCCTCGTCTCAGCCCCAGCCTGGCGCTTCTCCGCGCCAGCAGGGAACCCCCTGGCTGGAAAGACTTCCCTTCCCTGAGAACAGACAGCCAAGCGTGACCAGTGTCCCCAGAGGAACCACTTTGGTTTCCCAAACCCAGAGCCTGGCGAAGCTGAGACGTGAGAGCTCATCCAGTCGTAACACCAGATATGGTCCAGATAGGGACAGGGAAGCAGGGCAGAGGCTCTCAGTGCCGCCGCACAGCGGGGCGACCAGGTTCCCAGAGACCTGCTCTGCAGACGACGCCAACAGCTTTCTCCACCCAGCAACCCCGCGGCCAGCTCCACCGCGGGGAGCCCAGGCGTGTCTCACTGTTTTACCCCACAGGTGCTCGTGTTCCCAGATGCCACCCACCCGAGTCCTTCCCACCTCTTTACACCTGCTTGCAGCCAGCACCCAGTCTGCACCGGCGGCCAGCCCAGGCTTCCACGGCTGCATGCCTGCAAAAGTCAGCTTAGAAAGGAGATCTGCGCCCCTGCGTTCTTCACAGCACTACTCACAATAGTCAGATACGGAAGCACCTGTAAATGCCCCCGACAGACGAACGGACCAAGACGTGGTTCCTGTGGACTCTGCAGTCTTACTCAGCCACTACAAAGAGCGAAATGCCTTCTGCAGCAGCATGGGTGGGCCCAGACATTGTCCCATCAAGTGAAGCCAGCCAGATGGAGACAGAGGAAACTCATACGACATTGCTTATACATGGAAAGAGAGCAAACAGGGCGACGAGTCCCAGGGACTGCAGGTTGGGGAAATGATGGAGAAAGAGGAAACTCACATGATATTGCTTATGCGTGCAGAGAGAGAGCCAATAGGTCGACGAGTCCCAGGGACTGCAGGCTGGGGAAATGAGGAGATGCTGGTCAAAGGGCGGTGCAAAACCTTCGCATTATTAAGATGAACAAGTTCTGGGTCTAATGTACAGCATGGTAGAGCTAATAGTACTGCAGTCTTTACTTGAATGTTGCTCTGAGAGTAATTCTTAAATGTTTTCACTGTAACAGCTACAGTTCAGTGGCAATTATGCAAGGGGAAGGATATGTTAAACTCATTGTGGTAAACGTTTCCACAGTACATAGATGTATCAGATCATGTTTGCATACCTTAAACTCATGCAATGTTATATGTCAATTCTATCTCAATAAAGCTGGCAAAAATAACATCACCAATACTTTGTGATTTCCATTTTTCACATGTATTAATTTGAATGAATGTAGGTGTAAAGCCAAATTAACTAGATTATCACATAAAGACCTGGGTATAGGGCAGAATGGTGGCATATAATCACCACAACACATAATCTTGGGTCTTTTGTCCCAGTGTATACTTCTCTGCCTAGCAAACTCCAACTACGACGAATGCATAGTCGAACAATAATTCTAGCTCGTGGAAACTCATACGACATATTTACTTACTGACACATATTTACACATATGTGTATGGGATGGATACCATCCATATCCACAGTGTCCATGCATATCATCCAGTCGTAACACTTCAGATAGGGTCAACAAAACCCACAAAAAAGTACTTTTTTGTCATGATGATCAAGACAAGACAGACAGAAATAGTCCTCAGATTTCTTTCTCTGTATCCCCGCTCATATCCTATTTTTCTAACCTACAGGAAAGGGACGGGTTTCCTGGTGGCTCAGCTAGGAAAGAACTTGCCTGTGAATGCAAGAGATGCAAGAGACATGGGTTCAGTCCCTGGGTCGGAAGATCCCCTGGGGAAGGAAACGGCAATTTGCTCCAGTATTATTATTATTATTATTTTTTTGCTCCAGTATTCTTGATGGGAAAATTCCATGGACCGAGGAGGCTGGAGAGCTATAGTCCATGGGGTCACCAAAGAGTCAGACATGACTGAGTGTGCACACACGCACACACACACACACACACACACACACACACACACTCGTGGAAGGGACAATGCCATCACGTGCTGTGCTATGCTTAGTCGCTCAGTTGTGTCTGACTCTGTGACCCCATGGACTGTAGCCCGCCAGGCTCCTCCATCCAAGGAATTCTCCAGGCAAGAATACTGCAGTGGGTTGCCATTCCCTTCTCCAGGGGATCTTTCCAGACCCAGGAATCTGCATCTCCTGCATTGGCAGGCCCTCCTCCAGGGGATCTTTCCCAATCCAGGTCTCCTGCATTGCAGGCAGATTCCTTATTGTCCGAGGCTCCAGGGAAGCCCAGTGCCATCGTAACCGTGTGCAAATGACCACAAGAACAGAGCTGCTTTTGCCTCAGTGTCACCACCCCCCACGGACCTCCCGTATCTTTTGGGCAGCAAGACAGGTAGCGGGTAAAAAGAAAATGAAATATTTTGAGTACCGGTGATGGAATTCAAGGAAGCTGAGATAGCTCTAGGTGATGAATCTCATTTTGCTTGATGCTGAATCAAACCTCAAGCAATATTTTCTCCTGAATCTTACTCAGATAAAATGTATGAAGAGGATAAATCACCCAAGAAATTGGGAAAAGCTGACAGAAGTTGAAAGGAAGGTAGGCTTCCTGCTTCCCTATGGTTCAAATGCCAGGTTATTCCGTGGAGACCAAGATGCTTCATGGACATTATGCAGTTCATCCTTTTAATCCTATTGGGAAACAAGGTTTCAGTTGTTTCTACTTATCTCTTCTTCAAAAACCGCAAACTGTTCTAAAAACTGTTGAAAAGAACATTGTGTGTTTTCTTTATCTCAGCATATCTTTATCCTGCAAGCACACACACTCACACACACACACTCACACACACACACACAGGGGACAGCAACAGCAATAACAAAAGGGCCCCCTCCCTCATTAGACTCTGTAATGAAATGAGTATCTGAACTTTTTCTAATTCTATCCTGAGTAAATTTTACTTGTTTGGGTTTCCCCCCAAAAGGTCTTGTAAAACTAGACTGTCTAGAGAAGGAGAAATATCAGAAAACATCCCTTATGTGCAGAATTGGGCTTCCCAGGTAGCTCAAGTGGTAAAGAATCCGCCTGCCAATGCAGGAGCCTCAGGTGATGTGGGTTCGACCCTGGGTGGGGAAGATCCCCTGAAGGAGGATATGGCACCCCACTCCAGTATTCTTGCCTGGAGAATCCCATGGACAGAGGAGCCTGGTGGGCTGCAGTCCATGGGGCTGCAAACGTGATATGTAGGATCTAAAAAAAATGACATGAATGAACTTATTTACAAAACAGACACAGACTCAGAGAATGAGTGTGATTTCCATTGGGGTAAGAATAGGGAAGGGATAGTTAGGGAGTTGACATGTGCAGGTTACTATATTTAAAGTGGATAAGAGGGGATAAGAGGGCTAAGCCTCCCTGGGTAGGAGGGGAGTTTGGGGGAGGTTGGGTTCGTGTATGTGAATGGCTGCCTCCCTTTGGTGTTCACTTGAAACAATCACAACATTGTTAATCGACTGTACTCCAATATAAAATAAAAAGGTAAAAAAATAGCCTGTCTAGAGGAGAAGAGGGCATCAGAGGATGAGACGGTTGGATGTCATCAGTGATACAATGAACATGAACTGGGGCAGAGTCCAGGAGATGGTGAGGGACACGGAGACCTGGCGCGCTGCAGTCCACGGGGTTGCAAAGAGTCGGACATGACTGGGCGACTGAACAGCAACACCTGTTGCTTCATATTTTCAACATAGACATCGTCTGAAATATTTTATTAATAAATTTACTATTTATTGAAGAGCTACTATGGTAGACATTTTCCTAGCAGTTCGGGAGGATTATCACTGAAGAAAGTTGGCAAAAAACAAACCTCTGTCCTTGTACAGTGTATATCCTAATGCAGGAGACAGACAATGAACACTGGATGTAGTTGACTGGTATGGAGAAAATGAGATGGAATTTATAGCAGTGAGTAATTCCCTGTGTTCAAGATCCTGGATGAAGTGTTGGGACGTAACTAGTATTTCTCTCTTGGAAACCACGATTATATTCTCTGTTGCTAAGAGTTTGACTATTTTAGACACTTCATGTAAGTGGGATTGTGCAGGATTTGTTCTTCTGAATCTGACCGATTTCCCTTAGCATAATGTCCTTCAGTCATCCGGTGCTGTAGCAAATGGCAGGATTTCCAATTGTTCTTTCCTGTATGAATATACCACATTTTTCTTTACTCATTCATCTGCTGACGGACGTGAGGCTGTTTCCATACCCTGGCTACTGTGAATGATGCTGTTACGAATGTTGCTGTACAAACATATGCTCATGTCCCTGCTGTAAAGATCTGGGCATATACCTGGAATTCGAGTTGCTAGGTCACGTGATGTCTGTGCTTAGATTTTGGGGAGTCACTTACCGTTTTGCACAGCGCATGCACCATTCTGTGTTCCCACCATCAATGCACAAGTGCCCCAGTTTTTCCATTTCCTCACCAACGTTTGTATATTCTGTTTTTTTTTTGTTGTTGTTGTTGGTTTTGTTGTTGTTGTTGCTAGCAACCCTAGTGAGTGCAAAGTGGTATTTCGCTGTGGTCTTGCTTTCATTGCTCTAGTGGGCAGTGATGTTGAATATTGTTTCATGTGCTTGCTGGCCATTTGTATAATATATCTTCTTTGGAGAAATGTCTGTTCGAGTCCTTTTCTCATCTAAAAATATACTGTTGTTGAGCCGTATGAGTTCTTTATATACCCTGGATATAAGTCCTTTATTAAACAAAGTAAAAGTGGAAGTTGCTCACTTGTGTCTGACTCTTTGCGACCCCCAGGACTGTAGCCCACCAGGCTCCTCTGTCCATGAAATTTTCCAGGCAAGAATACTGGAGTGGGTTGTCCTTCCCTTCCGCAGGCGATCTTCCCAACCCAGGGATTGAACCCGAGTCTCCCTCAATGTAGGCAGATTCTTGACCATCTGAGCCACCAGGGAAGCCCCGGAAGTCATCAGGAAATCCAGTGGCATGAAGCTTTCTCCCTAGGTTTCTATGTGGTTTGTAACTTCTGCTCTTACGTTTACCTCTTTGATTGATCTTGAGTTCATTTTTGTATGTGGGGTAAGGTAAGATCTAACTTTTGCCTGTGGATGGGGTTTCCCAATACCATTTATTGGAAAGAGGCATGTAATTAACATTCACTGAAGCCTAACACCACAAGAGAAGATACAGTATCAAAAAATTCATGTCAATGTATGGCAAAACCAATACGGTATTGTAAAGTAAAATAAAGTAAAAATAAAATTAAAAAATAAATANTACACCCTCACCCTATAGGAATGCAACTTTATCTGCTACCTTCAGAGGGTGGCGCCTGGTTTAAGAAAAAACACCCTTGGAAAAAATAAGTTTTTTGGTTATCAGAAACAAAGGGTCGTAAAATGTCAGCAGGCCTCATGGCCAGAAGATGATGTAAAACCCCTAAGACCTTTTTTTTTAATACATTTATGTGAAACACCTGATTTTGATAAAGGTCAGGACTCCTGACCCCCACGTGACTTTAAAATTGCCATTCATCTCTATGTGTAACAAAAGGTATATAAGCAAACCTGAAAAAGAAATCAGGTCAGTTTCTGGAAAGACTGATTTCCCTGTGTCGTTTCTTTCTTGCTCCCCGTTTTTCTGGCTGAATTCCCATCTGGAACGTGGGTGCTCGCCATGTCTACTTACTTGCCCTGGCTTTTAAGTTCCATGCGAGAAGGAGCCCAAGGAGGGGCGCCTTCCGATATTCAAGTGGTGCCAGTGGCCCAGCGTAGATGGTGCAAATTCCTTGTTTTGGAATTTTATTGGTATCCCACGTAAACCAAGTTATTCAGCCTCTTTTTCTCCACTAATATTTCCTACTGCACTATCCGTTTGACTCTTGGCGACCCCGTGGACTGTAACCTACTAGGCTTCTCCGTCCGTGGGATTCTCCAGGCAAGAATACTGGAGTGGATTGCCATTTCCTTCTCCAGGGGATCTTCCTGACCCAGGGATCGAACCCCGGTCTCCCGCATTGGAGGCAGATGCTTTAACCTCTGAGCCACCAGGGAAGCCCCTCAAATAAGTTTTTTCCTAGGACGCCTACTCTGTCTCCCCTTCAAATTACCCTGGATCCACCGGGGCTGGACCCCGGCACCCCACGGACTGAAGCCCTCCAGGTTCCTCTGTCCTTGGAATTCTCCAGGCAAGAATACTGGAGTGGGTAACCATTCCCTTCTCCAGGAGATCTTACTAACCCAGAGATCAAACCCAGGTCTCCTGCGTTGCAGGGAAGTTTCTTTACCGACTGGACCACCAAAGAGGCACTCAGTTAGCATCTGCTGAAATCCTGGCGCCCTGAGAAGCTGCGGATAAAAAGCCACAGGACTGCTGGGGAGGAGCTGCTGCTCCTCTTCAGGGCGCCAGTGACTCCTTTTAGTCAACGGGCAGATTCCACCTGGAAAGGTGAGATAATTCCAGGGACTGCAGCAAAACAGCAACTGGGCTTTAGATCTGTTGAGAAGATGATGTTGCGCTGTTCACTTTCATAGTTTACTCGCGGAAGGAGACATTCTTCAAAATGGGCAAATTCAACCTGCAGGAGAGTGAAAACTGTCTCCAGCCTGAATATTATTTTCTTAACACAAAAGGCATAAAGTCAAATTCCTGCTTATGGCTTGTGGGGCTGCCCAGATACTTAAGTGCAAGCATCGGACAAGGAGAGTGAGCTGAGCACACTGGGGAACATAGATCGAGTGGGTATCACCTCATTATAACCACGTGGACACAAGCAGTCTTTGCTACGAAAAGGCAGTTCAGTTCAGTTGCTCAGTCGTGTCCGACTCTTTGCGACCTCATGAACCGCAGCACGCCAAGCCTCCCTGTCCAACACCAACTCCAGAGCCTACCCAAACTCATGTTCACTGAGTCGGTGATGCCATCCAACCATCTCATCCTCTGTCGTCCCCTTCTCCTCCTGCCTTCAGTCTTTCCCAGCATCAGGGTCTTTTCAAGGGAGAAAAGGCATGTCTAGATGTGATAGCAGTGATGTACTGTCTAGCTTCTATTTCTTCCTTTGAGGTTTGTTTGTTTATTTTGGTTGCGCTGGGTCTTCACGGGTGTGCTTGGGCTTCCCCTTGTCGCGGAGCGCGAGCTCTGGGCACACGGGCTCCAGTGGGTGTGGAGCAGGGCTCTGTTGCTCGGGGGGAGGTGGAATCCTCCCAGACCAGGGATGGAACCCGTGTTCCCTGTGTCGCAAGGAGGATTCTTAACCAAGGACCACCAGGGAAGTCCTCAGTGTCCATCTCTCCACCTTGCACGGAACTACACTGGGCATCAACACAGCTGTCTTGGTTCTGATGTTATTGACATTCACTGGGAACTCTGGGGGATTATACTCCTTTTCCAGGTAGAATTATCATGAACTGTGTAGGAGGAGGCTGGGGTAGAAAGATGCTCCAGGGCGGTTTTCCCTTTACCAGGAGCCTTGGCAGAGACAGCTCAAAGTTAGCCAGACTGCTGTTGCATTTCCTAGGAGATCTAAGGCAACCAAGACAACCTGTGTGGAGATCCTCCAGACCAGACGAGCGGCAGTTCTGAATACCAGAAGTTATGAATCGAGTAGAGCAGTGAGAGCAGAGTTTAGAATCAGGGGAGGTGCAGGTGTGAGCTCGTTCTGGAAGGCACCGAGTGATGGGGTACTGCTGGGTGAGATAATAAAACTAGGAGCAATTAAAACCGCAGAACAAGACCACATAAAGTCAGTGTGCCCCTGAATTCCCTGCCCAAGGGCGGCTTCAGTGAGCCATGAATGCGATGCCAGCTTCCCTACGTATGGACAGCAGCAGGGAGGATCCGTTTTCAAATATCATGGTCAATATTTACTCGGAAAATATCTCGTTTTCACTTGTATTTCTTTCATTATTAATGAGGTTCGGAGCCATCTCATTTGTTCTCCTCGTTTATATTTCTTTCATACATTTTTTATGTGCTCTGTCGTTGATTTGTAAGAGTAATTTGTATATTGGGGAAATAAGTCCTTTGCCTGTCATTGGGGTTGCAAATATTTTCCCTAGTTTCTCTTTTGAGTTTGTTTATGGTACTTTTAGCCTCCCAAAATGTTAAAATTTGATGTAGTTGGTGGGATCCAATTTTTTTTTCCTTTTCAGCTCTGAGATTTCCTGTTGTGATTAGAAAGACCTCTGTAAGAAAAGAAAGTTATTCATCCACGCTTTCCTTTAGATTTGTGAGAACTGTATTCTCTCCTCAGGTCTAAATGCTTGGGTCCACCTGGAATTTCTTCTGCATGCATCGCAGCACAAGTTTGCATTTCTCTGGGAGAAGGCAGGGTGACCCTCTCCCCCGCTGGAATGCGAGCAGCAGAAAGGCGGCCGCTGAGCTGCGCTGCCCGTCAGTGCGATGCCAGGGCCTGGCACAGCGCCTCACAGCTGGTGAGGGTTTAGTGAAGAAGCCTCTCATGAGCGTGTGCCTGCAAGCTAAGTCACCTCAGTCGTGTCCGACTCATTGCGACCCCATGGACTGTGCCTGCCAGGCTCCTCTATCCATGGGATTCTCCAGGCAAGAAGACTGGGGTGGGTCGCATCTCCTCCTCCAGGGGATCTTCCCCACTCAGGGATTGAGCCCACGTCCCTTATTAAGTCTCTTGCATTGGCAGGCGGGTTCTTTACCACTCGTGCCACCTGGGAATCCCCCTTTAATGAGTACATGAATGAAATTCTAGAGAAGAGAAATCTCTAGAATTTATCTCTCAGGAGGAAACCTTTCATTTCTGGATTTTATACTTTACTTTAAAATAATTGCTTATTTACCTATTTGGCTGTGCTGAGGCACTCGGGATCTTTAGTTGCGACATGCAAATTCTTAGTTGTGGTATGTGGGACCTAGATCCTTGACTGGGCATTGAACCTGAGCCCCCTGTGCTGGAGCGTTATGTCTTAGCCCCTGGAGCACCAGGGAAGGCCCTGGCGTTTATGCTTTGAAGGAATAAAAGCAGAGTGGTCCAAGTCCAGGAAATAAAAAAGCAAGATGTTAGACAGGAAACTGGAAAGAAAGTGAGAGTGAAAGGGTTTCCCTGGTGGCTCGGACTGTAAAGCGTCTGCCTGCAATCAGGAGACCCGGGTTCGATCCCTGGGTCAGGAAGATCTCCTGGAGAAGGAAATGGCGACCCACTCCAGTACTCTTGCCTGGAAAATCCCATGGATGGAGGAGCCTGATGGGCTACAGTCCATGGGGTTGCAAAGAGTCGGACACAACTGAGCCATGTTAGACAAGAAACTGGGGTTGCATGCTTTAAAGAAAACTCGAGAAGAGCAGCCCTCCCTCTGTCTGGAGTTCAGGAGGGCAGGGGCCAGCGCGGACGCTTGGCTCTCACAGGTTAAGGGCCCGCCTCCGCACGCCCGGCTCCCGGAGGGCGTGATCGAGTCTGGAGACAGGGCACTCCTCTCCCGTGAGCTCCGTATGTCCATAGGCTTCTTGGGGACTGCTGTGGAAGAGTCAAATATCGAGAGCCAAGGCGCTGTGGTGCAGTATGTGCTGAAGACAGTCCAGTCGAGCGGGGTCAGGAATGTGAGTGGGAAGGCCTCCCGTCTAGAGAGCAAGCACCTTTGCTTTAGCCAAGAGTTAATCTGTGTTCTAACAAGATTGTCTTTGGTTTTTCCAGAGGAGGCTGAAATTAATTAAAAAAATTTTTTTTCAGAAGACAGTTAAAAAAAAAATACCGCTATTTATTTATTTTGGGCTGCACTGGGTCTGAGCTGTGGTGCACGGGCTCCAGAGTGCGTAGGCTCAATTGCGCTGTGGCTGTAGAATCTTCCCTGACAGGGATCGAACCCGTGTCCCCTGCACTGGAAGGTGGACTCCCAACCACTGGACAGGGAAGTCCCCAATTTTTTATTTTTAACAAAATTTTGTTTTTTATGATTTTTTTTTGATGTGGACCATTTTTAAAGTCTTTATTGAATTTGTTACAATATTGCTTCTGCTGTTTTTCGGCTGTGAGACGTGTGACATCTCAGCTCTCCAGTCAGGGATTGAACCCACACAGCCTGCACTGGAAGGCAAAGTCTTAACCTCTAGAATCCCAGGGAAGTCCTGAAATTGAATTTTTTAAATAAAGAGTTTCTTGATTTTAAAAAACTCTTCCTGAAGCAGACAAAACATATCTGAAGACTGGATTTCTCTTGTGGTTCATCAGTCTGTGACTCCTGTTTTGGATTGAAGGGGAATTATACAGAGAGAGCGGCATAATTTCTGGCTTAGATGACCTTTCAAAGCTTTGTGCCCTTGGCGCTCTCCTGAGATCCATAGATGTTAAGGATTATTCATGGCGTCACTATATTTCTAGAGTATGACTCAGCACACGGAAAGAGCAGACGGGATGGAGGACGGATACGGATTTGATGGAAGGAAGAGGGTCTCTGGAATTAGTCTATGTGTGACCCATTCTCGTTTTATGGCTGTAAATGTTAATTGCTGGTTATATTAGAGTGGAAGTTATGTAAGCAAGTTTTGAAAGAGTCAAGAAATATTTAAATAGAGACAGAAGAAGGAGAAGATGGAAGGGCAGGAGGGGAAGGGAGAAAGAAGAAGGGAAGGGAGGGGAGGAGAGAAAGAGTGGAGGAAGGAAGATTTCAGACTGAGACTCTGATGTGCAAAAAAGATTAACAGTTTGAGGTCTCTCTGCTCCCAGCCCAGTGGCCTGGAGACAGCACGGTCTTCTGCACGCTGCCTCATTCATTAATAAAGTGGCAGTGTTTTGGCTTAGCCATAAAAATAATCAGTGCTGTGGATTTTTCATCCTGTGATGAAGCCGAGAGAGTCTAAAAGAAACCGAGATTGTTCCTGCTTCCCAACCAACATGATTTCCTCGCACCGGTATTATCCATTATCAGGATATTGGCGAATGCAGAGTCGAGGGGAGAGCGCTTTCCTTCGCGAGGCACCTGTGGCCTGGAGGAGGGTTTCCTCCTGGAGCACGGGGCGGTGACAGGGATAGAGTACGCCTCTGAAAGGAGGGGTGCTTTCAGTGGAGGCAGGCTGTCCTGGCTTTCCGTGGGGGTCCGTGACGCCGTCTGGGCGCGCCCCACGGCCGCCTGCAGCATCCTGGGGACGCTGTCGGCGCCCCTCCGCGGGCTCCAGTGCAGACCGCGTGAGATTCCGGCTGTGACACTGGCCGCTCGCGCTGACCGCTCGCGCTGCCGCTGGGCAGGCCAGGGAGTGAGGCTCGGAGCAGTCCTCGTGAGGGAGGGGCAGCGTCTCTAGGTTCCCAGACGCCTCCGCTTGGGAGGGGGTCGGTCTGCAGCGTGGTCTGTGCAGCTGGCCGGCCTGGGCCTCATCTGACACCATCAGGAAGCTCTGGTGAACACGCGCGGGCCTGGCCTCCTTCCTTTCCCGGTCTCGCCTCCCACTTCTCTCTCTGCACCTCCTGCAGTCACCCCCCGCACGGACCATGTGCTCTCAAACCCATCTCAGGGTCTGATTCCGGGGAAACCCAGCCCACCGCAGGCAATAGGGAACCTGTGTGGGTGGATTCAAGGGCAATTACGATTCCCACGGTGTTGGTGGGACTGTACGTCTTGTCAGATTCATAGATTGAGGTCCGGACGCCGAGTACCTCAAAGTGTGACTTTATTTGAAGACAAGGTCTTTACAGACAAAATCAAGTTAAAGTGAGGTCATCAGAGGGAGACCAAAGCTAAAGGAAATCCACCCTGAGTGCTCACGGGAAGGACTGAAGCTGAAGCTCCAATACTTTGGCCACCTGATGCGAAGAACCGATTCACTGGAAAAAAACCTGATGCTGGGAAAGACTGAGGGCAAGAGGAGAAGGGGGGCAACAGAGGAAGAGACGGTTAGGCAACATCACGGACTCATTTGAGCAAACCCTGGGAGAGAGTGAAGCACAGGGGAGCCTGGTGTGCTGCAGTTCCTGGGGTCTCGAAGAGTTGGATACGACTTAGCCCCTGAACAGCAACAACATTAGAGGGGGCCCCAAGCCAGCGTGACTAGTGTCCCCATTAAAGGGGGAAATTAGGGTGGAGAGAGACATGCACAAAGAAAAATAATATGAAGGGTCAGAGGGGGAGGACGCACGAGACAAGGAGAGAGACCTGGGCCAGATTCTCCCCTTAGAGCCCTTGAAAGGAACCAACGCTTTTTGTCTTTGACACCTTTCTCTTTGCCCAAATTGGTGTTAAGTGCCATGATCTGGGGGCACTACATCCAAATGCTTGTCCCATTTGCTACGTCATGGTGCCTGAAACTCTTACGGAAGTCCTCACTCCTCTGAGTCAAGCCACAAGAACCTTGGCTAACATTCACCAGTCTTCAAGAGACAATGAAATTCTTCGCCAACACATCTTTACGTACAAGAATAAAACTTTTAGCTACTGGGAGTTTCCTGGATGTCCAGTGGTTAGGACTCTGCGTTTTCACTGCTGAGGGCCAAGTTTTGATCCCTGATTAGGGAACTAAGATTCCACAAGCCACATGGCATGGCCCCAAAAATTATTTATAAAAGAAAATGTTTTAGCTGTTGATTCCTTTACATGGTCTCTAAAGAGAAAAGAAAGACTTTAGCAAACCAAACAGAGAACAGGAAGGCTTTTTCATTTTTTTCTTTTGAACTTCTTATTTTATATTTTGGTATAGCCAGTTAACAATGTTGTGATAGTTTTAGGTGAAAGGTAAGGGGACTCAGCCGTACATACACACATGTTGACTTCCCCGCAAGCTCCTCTCCCAGNTAAAGAGAAAAGAAAGACTTTAGCAAACCAAACAGAGAACAGGAAGGCTTTTTCATTTTTTTCTTTTGAACTTCTTATTTTATATTTTGGTATAGCCAGTTAACAATGTTGTGATAGTTTTAGGTGAAAGGTAAGGGGACTCAGCCGTACATACACACATGTTGACTTCCCCGCAAGCTCCCCTCCCAGGAGACTGCCGCGCAGCACGGGCAGAGTGCCCGGAGCTGTTGGTTGGTCCTCGCTGGTTTTCCGTGTAAAATATAGCAGTGTGTACGCGGGCAGGTGGCGCAGTGGCAAAGAATCCGCCTGCCAACGCAGGAGGGTTTTGACTAACGTGGTGTGCTGGCTAGGGGAACGTCACGAGTAACGCAGATCTCAGGGTGCTTCTAGCAGAGAAAGATCCGTGGTTGCTGAGGCAGGAGGGGGTGAGGCATTTGGGAACTGGTGATCATGTTGAGGGAGTTACATTAGCTCCAGATTTGGGAAGTGGGGAGGCGCTGGAAGGGGCCCCAAAGTCTCTGAACTGGCTCCGGGAGCACCCTGCACTTTCCTATCGTCTAGTATCTTGTTCCGGAGAAGGCGATGGCACCCCACTCCAGTACTCTTGCCTGGAAAATCCCACGACTGTTACNACTGGTGATCATGTTGAGGGAGTTACATTAGCTCCAGATTTGGGAAGTGGGGAGGCGCTGGAAGGGGCCCCAAAGTCTCTGAACTGGCTCCGGGAGCACCCTGCACTTTCCTATCGTCTAGTATCTTGTTCCGGAGAAGGCGATGACAGCCCACTCCAGTACTCTTGCCTGGGAAATCCCACGACTGTTACTTCACTTTTCACTTTCATGCATTGGAGAAGGAAATGGCAACCCACTCCAGTGTTCTTGCCTGGAGAATCCCAGGGACCGGGGAGCCTGGGGGGCTGCCATCTATGGGGTCGCACAGAGTCGGACACGACTGAAGCGACTTAGCAGCAGCAACAGCAGCAGCAGCAGCAGCAGTATCTTGTTCGAGGCGGTCTTCCTGTTCAGGGAACTTCTCTGATCACTCACTTGCAGCCCAGCACTCACTTGCCCCAGGAAGCCTCATGTGCCGCCTTCTCTCCCGCCCTTTTCTGCCGGTATCCTCTGCCGTCTGACTCTAGTCTGCCCACTCAGGAGACCCCATTCGATCTGTGGGTTCCTGCCTTCTCTGCCAGCCTTCCCACTTCCGCAGTCTCCTTCCGCTGCCATCTGGATTAGAACCCCCGACTTCCAGGGGCTCAGCGGGACTGATCGCTTCCTTCTCCCTGTGTCTCCATGACGGTCCCTGCGTTCCCCCACCCTGCTCCGTCACCTTCCTCTGTATTTTTGAGCAACGTGTCTGTCTCACGCCTGGACTGATTTTCTTCTCCCGACACAATCTCTGCACGATGTAAATACACTACTAACGTATCTATTAACTGAATGAAGTTCGATTTGCTTTTTCTGCCCTTCTCTGGGAACTGCTACCAGCCTCTGTGCGCCGGTGACACCCTGGCCTATTTCTTGAAGGAACTGTGGGATGCAACTCTTGGGATTCCGCTGAATACATATTTACTGAGATCCTGTTGAGTCGTTCACTGATGATTTCTTGAGGGAGAACTTTTCATTCTCAACATAAAATATTTATCTTGAATCCCTATGGTTCCTACTTTGAGAGGGGTTTCTTGCGCCAAGACTTTGATAACTTGATGATAACTATGAGTATTCATCTCAGGAAAACAAACACAAGCTAATACAGTCAAGATTGTACAGTAAAAGCATAAAGTTAGAGCTGATGTTTACGTAGGAGAAAAGCATTTTCTGTTCTTAGGGTTTACTTTAAGTTTCTTAGTTTTAGGCCTAGCTAAGGGTGAGTCTCTCTAAATCCTCTGGAGAATTCAAATTTTATCATATTACTATTTCCATTTTTCCAGATAGATAAGATGGATGCTGCTATGAGCTGAACCTCATTCCCCTGAATTCATATGCTGAAGCCATAATCCCCCCGAGAATGCATTTGGAGGAAGGAAGTAGTAAGGTTAAGTGAGTCGGAAGGATGGGGCCCTGATCTGAATGATCAGTGTCCTTATAAGAGGAGACAGCAGGGGGCTCGCTCTCCCCACGGCGAGAGGGTGGCCCGTCTAAGCCAGAGACAGCCGTCGCCAGATCATGACCATGTTGGCACTGAGACCTTGGGCTTCCAGCTCCCATAACCACGAGGAAACAAATTTCTGTTGCTTACGCCACCTGTGTGTGCCTGCTCCCTTGCTCAGTCTTGTTCCAGCTTTTTGTGACGGTCCCTCTGTCCATGGGACTCTCCAGGCAAGAATGCTGGGGTGGGCTGTCATGCCCTCTTCCAGGGGGTCTTCCGGACCCAAGGATCGAACCTGGGTCTTCTGCATTGCAGGTGGATTCTTTACCCTCTGCGCCACCAGGGAAGCCCCAGAAAACGGTTTACTGAATAGTTTAAGTCCATTGTTGAGACATACTGCTCAGAAAAAAATAAAAGATTCTTTTCAAAATATCACTGTTCATTGACAAAGCTCCTGATTACCCAAGAGTGTGATGAGGATGCGTGAGATTAATGGTGTTTTCATGTCTGCTAATACAACATTCATTCTGTGGCCCATGGATCACGGAGCCATTTTAACTTTCAAGAATTATTATTTAAGAAATACACTTTGTAAGGCTATGGATAGTGACTCTTATGATGGATCTGGGCAAAGTAAGGATTCATCATTCCAAATGCTTTTAAGAACATCAGTGATTCATGGGAAGAGGTCAACATGTTAACATTAATAGCAGTTGGGAAGAAGTTGATTCTAATAGTCATGGATGACTTTGAGGGATTCGAGATTTCAGTGAAGGAAGTAACTGCAGATGTGGTTGAAAATGGCAAAAGAACTAGAATTAGAAGTGGGTCCTGAAGATGTGACTGAATTGCTGCCATTTCATGGTAAAATTTTATGCAGGGGCAAAGAAGGCAGTTTCTTGAGATGGAGACTACTCCTGGTGAAGATGCTGTGGAGATTGTTAAAATGACAACAAAGGATTTAGAATGTTACACAAATTTAATTGATAAAGTAGCAGCAAGTTTGTAGGGGATTGACTCCGATTTTGAAAGAAGTTACGCTGTGGGTGAAATGCTATGAAACAGCGTTGCCTGTTGTAGGGAAACCATTGGTGAAAAGCGTTGCGGCAGACTTCATTGTTGTCTTATTTTAAAAGACGGCCACAGTCGTTGAAACTGTCAGCAGCCACCACCCTGAACAATCAGAGCCATTAACATGAAGACAAGATCCCCCACCAGCACAAAGACTATAACCCAGTGAAGCCTTAGATCCTGGCTAGCATTTCTAGTGAAAAAGGGTCTTAAAATTAAGGCATGTATATCTGTTTTTAGACACAGTGCTACTGAACGCTTAGTAGACTACAGCCCGGGCTTCCCTGGTGGCTCGTGGTAAAGAATCCACCTGCCAGTGCAGGAGGTGCAGGTTCGATCTCTAAGTCTGGAAGATCCCCTGGAGAAGGAAATGGCAACCCACTGCAGTATCCTTGCCTGGGAAATCCCACGGACAAAGGAGCCTGACAGGCTTCAGTCTGTGGGGTTGCAGAAGCGTCAGACGTGACTTCGTGACTAAACAGTATTGCCTGAGCAGGAAATTCATGTGCACTGAAGACAGAGGGACCATGACGGGCTTTGATGTGACCGCTGCTTTTTCGTGCTGGTTTGGAGCTGAACCCGCAACGTCCAAGGTGCGCCTGCACATACGTGCTCTGCTTTCTGAAAATTTGCTTTATGCCACTTTGACTGAAGACCTCCATTAGTACTTGTTCTCACTAACTAAAATAAATTCGAAGAGAATCTTTACTTTTACAAAAAAAAAGTGACAAGCAAAGTTAGCGTTCAGTGTGTGTCTTACAGCAGCCAGTGGAGAGGCAGGGCAACCCGGCAGAGAGAACGGCCCGCCACGCTCCTCCCGTGGGGGCTGCGCTCAGCGTCAGGCTGCCCGAGCTTCATACCGTGTCTGCGAGCATCTCTGCTTTATTCCAGCCCACTTGTGCATCTGTCAGCCAGATGTGTCCTGAAGCAATTGCTTCTTCGCTGTATGCCATTTTGGCTTAGGAAAGGTTGCGTAAGAATGTTCATGTGGTACATATACATAATGGAATATTATTTAGCCAGAAAAAGGAAGAAAATTGGGTCATTTGTAAAGATGTGGATGGACCTAGAGACTGTCATACAGGGTGAATAAGTCAGAAAAAGAAAAGCAAATATCCTATATTAACGCATATAAGTGGAATCTAGAAAAATGGTGTGGACAATCTTATTTGCAAAGCAAAATAGAGAACAGATGCAGAGAACAAGTGAGTGGATAACAGGGAGGAAAGGAGGGCTTGGGATGAGTTGGGAGATGGGGACTGACACCCATATCCTGTTGACACTATGTATAAAAATCATGACGAATGAGAACCTGCTTCACCGCTCAGGGACTCTTTCAATGCATATCTATTTCTAGACACAGTGCTACTGATCGCTTTGTAGACTACAGGGTTGGGAAGATCCCCTGGAGAAGGAAAGGCAAAGCACCCCACTATTCTTGCCTGCGAAATCCCATGGACAAAGGGGCCTGGTGGGCTACGGTCTATGGGGTTGCAAAGGCCGGCCGTGACTTAGTAACCAAACAACGAACACCATGAGTAAAGTGTGGTGCAATCATGACTTTCACATGCACGGAAAGCAATTTTTTTTTTTTTTTTTCTGTTTTCAACGCTCTGTGGTGACCCTAGTGGAAGGAAGGAAACCCTTAAGGGAGGGGACACGTGGGTACATGTGGTGGACTCACTGCTGTACAGCAGACCCTGGCGCAACATTGCAAAGCAACTAAATTCCAATAAAAATTGTTTTTTTAAAAAGAATGCTCAACTTTTCAGTTGAAGAGAAACCTGTAAAAGGATGCATGCTCCTTCATTTTGACAACCATTTCACGACGATGTTTCCTCTACTGCTAAGAAGAAGATAGTATGGGCGTTGTACAGGGATGTGACTGCTTGGCCTAATCCAGAAGATAATGTTTAAGACAGACAGCTGACTGTTATTTTTGCTGCTTGCTTTGGTGCTTTGGCTTGTCTCCTTTACAAGGCATTGGTGTGATCTGAAAAGGATTCCAACTTATTTCTTAAAAACCAAGCATTTATTGTTATCTTATTCTGTACCCACCTCTGGAGTAAATCTATTTTGGAAAATTCAAGGAAATGAAGGCATAGTCAGGTGCTCAAGTCTGGTAGAGAGGAAGGGGCCTGAGGCCCACGGAACAGTGGCGGGAGGCGGTCTGTCATCAGCGGCTGCACTGTGCAGGGCAGTCTTCCTGGTTAGCAGTTAGTTCACGTTATAAGCTGATGTGTAGCTAATAAAATAGAAATTCTGCAATTCAGTCCTTTCCCTAATTCAGATTTGTCTTACTGGTTAGTGAGCTTTTATAACTTTTGAGGAGAAGTTCACTCCGTTTCTCTGCTATATGGAAGGTGTTTTGCTCATGTCAATATGGCTTAAATGTGTATTGTATTTTAAATAAAAAATGATGAATATTTCACTTAACGAGTGGAACAATACTTCAGAGCAGATATTTGGGAGGCAAGGATATTTTTCTGAGATTTCCACTGTGCTATTCTGGACTCTGTCTCTGCATATAAATATTTATCTATCTAGACCTAGTTTATATCTGTCTACCTATCTATGATATCTATGGTGGTTTTTAGTCACTAAATCGTGTCTGACTCTTGTGACCCTATGGACTGTAGCCCACCAGGCTCCTCTGTCCATGGGATATACCAGGCTAGAATACTGGAGTGGGTTGCCATTTCCTTCTTCAGGGCGTCTTCCCAAACCAGAGATTAAAACTGGGTCTCCTGCATTGTAGGCCGATTCTGTACCAGCTGAGCCACCAATACAATAGATATACATGGTAGCATTCTTCCTCATGGTGGCTCAGATGGTAAAGCGTCTGTCTACAATGCAGGGGACCCGGGTTCAATCCCTGGGTTGGGAAGATCCCCTGGAGGAGGAAATGGAACCCACTCCAATACTATTGCCTGGAAAATCCCATGGACAGAGGAGCCTGGAAGGCTACAGTCCATGGGGTCGCAAAGAGTCGGACACGACTGAGCGACTTCACTTNAATGGATGGTGGTGGTGAAGATCCAGCACTTAAAATCCCCAAGTATCACTCGACTGAAGTCAGGGCCTCATCTTTGGAAACACTAGTTACATTGCCAGACGTGTTTGTGATTATTTGGTGGCCACTGTTGGCCCTGCTTCCTGCCCCCATCAGGACTCCCAGGAGGTCTGGCCGGAGTTGGTGCCAGCACGTTTGAGAGGGTCTGACAGGTACAGTTCTGAGCGCTTCACCTTTCCCTCCCTCCACGGCGCTTATAAAGTGACTTTATTTTCTGTGGCTTCCCATTGTTATTGGCACAGTCCTGAGACAGGGCTTCCCCTAGCAGCTGCTGCAGATATGATTTCTCTCTGTATAATTTGTTACATACATCAACTGCTCTCTCTCTGATTCTGGCCAGACTAACTGTGATCCTGTTCACTGACCTGTTCATCAGCAAGTCCGTGGACACGTCTGCACATCAGGTTGCCAGGCAAAGACCTGCTCTACGTTTGCCTCCTATGTAACTAAAGTAGGGTTGGTTTTTGTGACCTGAGCCTTAGTCTGTGTATGCAATGATACAGGCAAGTTCCTAGAAGGGAGAGGGTCATGACCATATTCTACACAACCACGAGCCCCAGGCTGCATTTTCTGATTCTACAGCCTGAGGAACAAGGAAGTGAAGGAGGCCCCGAGGAAAGCTCTTCATAAAGCCAGGTTGTACTAATTATCTTCACAGTTCTGCAAAATGCTCATCAAAACCTGCCTCTGCTGTACTAACCACCTGGGCCCCGGTTATCATTTGCCAGTGGTTGCCCCACGTGAGACATGGAATCGGCCCCCCAGGGGTAGGGTATCTTCCGGTAAGGAGTTCCCCATGAAGCTGGCCTCCAGGGAAAGCAATGCAAGACAGAGGCAGAATACCAACAGAGAAATTCTGTATTTTAATGGGGAGAAATACCAATAAAGATTTGAGATTAAATTGAGTAATGGCAACAACAGGGAAGCTTGACATCAGCAGAAACATTAATATCGAGCTAGAGAAGAGTAAAACGGAATAGGGGATGAAGAGATGGCAATCGCACAATGGATCTGTAACTACTAACCTAAGGCGGCTTCACCATCTGAGAGGGTGTTTCCTTATTGATTAGGGACGTTGCGTCTTGTCTGAGCGATCCGTAGCTTTATTTTTAAGGGAGAAGTTCCATGTAGAGGGCTTGGCCTGGGGCCTGGTACTTCGTGCCCCTCAGGGATGCTGGCCGTTTCTGGGGCATCGGTCATTATTAGTGGGCTCACATTCTTTAAAAAAAAAAGTGTTGGTGGCTCAGCCGTGTCCGGCTCTTTGCCACCCTGTGGCCCCTGTAGCCCACCAGGCTCCTCTGCCCATGGGATTCTCCAGACAAGAATACCGGCGTGAACCGCCACTTTCTCCTCCAGGGGATCTTCCCGCCCCGGGGCTGGAGGCCGTGCCTCCCGCATTGACAGATAGATTCTTTACCACTGCACTGCCTGGGAAGCCCGTGAGTGAGAAGAGATGCTTATTTCTGCATGGCGCTGAATTTGTGTGGCTCAGTAAACATTCTGTTGTCAAATAGTTTTGAGAACTGCTGCACAATACATGCCTCATTTTGGAGATTTATAAAGCCCATTATCACACTAAGGCATCTGAGAAATTGTTTAATAAAGACAGTTTACGTATTTAACCCAGTTTCCAAGGCATCTTTGAGCATTAAATCCTTTTTTGGTATGTTAAAAGTAAAAAAAAAAAAAAATTAAATGCTAACTGGAGTTTGACCTAATTTTTTTCTATTTAGGAGAGACATTTCCCTTTGTTGAGGAAAACATCTCAAAGGGCATCTGGATTATGGAATTTAAGAACCTAATGTATGGTCTAAGTGGAAGGTATTTGGGTATTAAAGATTTAGATTATCACGCATAACAATATACAAAGAATTTTGAGTCTTCTCTCAGTGGATTGGATTGGACGGGGATTTGGAAGATGGGGGAACTGGGAGAAGATAGATAAATGAAAGACGATCTCAGTAGAGAACGATATGGGTCATATGGTAGCAGGCAGGTTTCAGGTGGGGGTGGGGAGCAGCTGGTGACAAATTTCTTGCGATGGGCATGACTGGGGAATTTGTAGCACAATAACAACAATTATTCAATTCTAATTTTCTCCCTTTTCTGTGTAGTACTATGAACCTAAGTTTCTTGCAATAAATTTTATTAAAAATCCGTTACCCAAATAAACACACCATGTTGATTTTGTTTACGAGAGTGAAGGATGAAGAAAACAGGCCATGCTGTACCCTGGTGTGATGTGATACGGAGGAGGGTGAGAAGTAATGGGAAGTGGGCAAGAGTGTAAATAACACTTGAGCAGAAGCAAGAAAACAGAGCCTCATGGATACAACTGTGAGCCCTTGCTCGTCTTCAGAAATTCTGGGGGAGCTCTGGACCTTCCACTGCACAAAGGATGCACCAAGGGTGAGGGGCGTGGCAGAGATTTTAGCCCAGTCAGTTGTTGGCACAAATACCTGTGTGCTTCTCTCCATTTTCTAGATTATGTAAGCAGTAACACTGGAGCCACGTGCCTGGATTCTGGTCACTGGGATGTGAGTGGGAGGGAGGCAGACCAGCCCTGGTCCTTGGTGACATCCTCGGTGATCTTTCCCTGACTTCCCTGCACTGGCAGTGTTGACGTCTACCTGTTCTAAATGGCTTAGCTGCAAGGCAGAGGAGAATGGCTCAACCCACACTGGATTTTTCAAGGGTGACTATAAATTCATTGTGTTAAGTCACGGTGATTTTAAGGTAATCTGTTAACACAGCATGACCCGGAGGACTGGCCTCTCCACCCAGGGAGCTCTGGCAGGGATGTGTCGTGTGTGGTCGTAAAAACATACTGTTTCGGGCAGAAGGGACTGTGGCTTAGGCAGAGTGCGTTAGCAGTTAGGGAGCCCCGGGCGGGGGCAATTCCCGGCCGCTCCCTGGGTAGCTCTGAGGCCGCGGGCCCCTCTTTGCCCCATTTCCTCATCAGTGCCAGTGGGCAGGTTGTTCTCGTTCTCAGTCCCACAGGGATCTTGCGATGATGAAGGGAGCGCTTTGAAACGGTTAAAGCTACTCTGCAAGCATTAGATAGGACTGACTTTCCTACGCTTTCTTTTCCTAAGTGGAGGGCAGGGAGGCACGATAACGGAACATCCTTAGGGGAGTAAATGGCCCTTGTTTAGCCTGCGCCCTGCCTCCGCTGGCCCCGCCCCCCCTTTTCGAGCCCGCATCCTAGCCCCCGCGCTGCGGTGAGCTCTGTTTGAGACTGGGGAAGAGGAAAGTTAGTAATACGGGTTCTCTCTATTTAGAATCTTGATAGTTTATTCACTATGGAGTTTTGCAATGGAATTTATTTTTTAGCTGTATCTTATGACTGTTTATCTTGCTTACTAGCCCTTTGGGTGCCCCCTTAACTTTGGCATCCGAGGTGAGTGCCTCACTCCTCACCTTAGTCCCGGACTCGCCTGATACCACCCCGTGCCACTGCCACGGCGCCTCGCTGGTCCCAGGAGAAGTCCCTGGGCTTTCTGGACCCTGTGAAGTTGGTCTCGTTGTCCCCCTTCCTGAAGAGTCTTGCCCGTCATTTTCCTACCAACACTTGCATCCAAACCGCCTGCCGAAGTCCACCTCCACTGGGAAGCCACCCCTGATCTACCCCAACTGAAGGCAACCTTGCCTTACACGGACTCCCCTCGGCACCTTANGATACCACCCCGTGCCACTGCCACGGCGCCTCGCTGGTCCCAGGAGAAGTCCCTGGGCTTTCTGGACCCTGTGAAGTTGGTCTCGTTGTCCCCCTTCCTGAAGAGTCTTGCCCGTCATTTTCCTACCAACACTTGCATCCAAACCGCCTGCCAAAGTCCACCTCCACTGGGAAGCCACCCCTGATCTACCCCAACTGAAGGCAACCTTGCCTTACACGGACTCCCCTCGGCACCTTACTTACACCTCTCTTAGGAGCTTAGTACTTGTTACCCATAGGATGGATAGCTACGTAACCTACTAGGTTGTCTAGTCCTTGTAGACAGCTGCTGTGTTGGTTTTTTTTTAAGAAGGGTTTGTTTCATCGTGTGTCTCCTGCTCTTCATTTAGAAGGCTTAGCACAGTGGTGACTCCACAGTAGAGGCGGCATCAGTTTCTCTTGGTTCTCATCATTGTCCAAGAGAACAGTTATTCTGTAATTATTCTGTTCTGTTCTTCCCGTCTTCCTTAGTTCCCTTTCTGAACTGAGACATCTTGAAATTCAGTGACTAAATCAAAATGCCTCCGAATTTGGAGCTAAAGAAATACTGCAGTGTTAAAGACGCAGAGAATTGGCAAAGGCCATGCCAACAAAAAGGATATGCCAATTTCTCCTCTGGGCAACACGCCAGGCTTTTGTTTTCCCCGTGATTTCATTTGTTTTTAAAGGAAAAAAAGGGAGCAAAGGTGGGGGGAAGACAGTGAAACCCCTGACTTCCAGACAGGGCCAACTTAGAAGACATGATGTATCTTGGTGAGGTCACTATGTTGAGTCCCATGGTGTCCTTCTGAACAATGTGATCAAAGCCTCGTGTTTACAAAACACCCCATTCCTTCTAGGATGTGGCCACACCGATGAGGGCACAGTTCCTGACATTGTTTTGACCAGAGAAGCTAAAGCCAGAGACATCTCACTTCTCCAGGGACCACGTGAAACTGGGATTCAGGCTTTTCAGACTCAACTGAGTGGGTGTGTTGAAGGGCTTTGGGAGCTGGGACTGGGACCAGGAGCCTTGCTATGAATCCATGCGAGAAATAACTGAACTGCCTTTCCTTAGAGACCACACCAGCCGTTGACTGGGGACTTCAGACTTCCAGAGACTATTGATGTCTTAACCAAAAGAGATTTAATTGCACTGGAGTTGGGAGCCCAAACAAAGAGGCTTTTCTCCAGTCTTTGCTCTCCTAGCCTGGAACTGAACAAAAACTGGAATGAGGCATATATAATGAACCAGGTTTAGCAAATCATGGAAACAGAAGATTAAGGGAAGAGAGAGAAGAAAGTGCTCAACAGACCACAACTGGCAAGGAACTGGGTGATACATGCAGGGACCAACCTTCAGGCAGCGATGACATTAGCTGGAGAGATAAGGTAATTTGCTCAGGGTCATCACTAAGCAGGTTTGGGAGGATAAGATCTACCCAGACCCCCTGCTCCCCAGCACAGCGGTCTCTCCTCTTAAGATTCTCAAGCAGTGGAAGAGAAATTACTTTTTAGAGACAAAGGAAAAATTAGTGGGAAAGAGAGACGAGGAGTGCAGGGAAAAGGTGAGGTGGAATTCAGGTGAGGAAACTGTTCTGGTCCCCTAGGTTCATGCTCAGTTCAGACCACCAGATCCAATTTCTTGGATTCGGCATTCTCTCCAATACGTCAGTGCAACGCTGGCCTAGCTGCCAAAGTCTAACGCTTTAAAGATGATCAAATACCTTCTCTACTCCCCTGAACTGCACCTCTGCCAAAGGAATTTCTGTCCATTAGCACAAGAGTCTCCATCAGCCTTCAGACACGGAGAGGCTGCAGAGCTGGTTTTCATGCTTGTCTGCGTAAAGGCAGACATTTCTCTGGTCCTCTTGGGCTGCGGGAATTGACTCGCGATGCATGTAAAATCCTGCTTTAAGATAAATAGGGCTTCTGTGTGCAGTTTGGTTCTTAATGGCAGTTCCATTTTAGCTGTGCAATCTTGGAGGCAAGATGGAGTTGCTTAAACTCTGTCTCAGTTGCCTCATCTGTGAAGTGGGGATAATAAAAGTTCCTGCCTCATAAAGTGAAGGTGGGGATTAAGTGACTTACTATATAAATCACTTAGAATAGCGTCTATATATGTGTGCTCTGTTATTAAAGAAAATACCGTCTTTTAAGATCTATTTTTGTGCTCTACAGCAGCTCCCCGCCTGCGATCTGTTTCGCACGTGGTAGTGTCTATATGCCAATGCCACTCTCCCCGTCCATGCCACCTTCTCCTCTCAGATGACCCGGAGGAGAGGCAGGGGGTGGGAGGCTCACAAGGGAGAGGATTGATGCATTCAGAAAACGAAGATCATGGCATCTGGCCCCATCACTGCATGGGAAATAGATGGGGAAACAGTGTCAGACTTTATTTTGGGGGGCTCCAAAATCACTGCAGATGGTGACTGCAGCCATGAAATTAAAAGACACTTACTCCCTGGAAGAAAAGTTATGATCCATCTAGATAGCATATTGAAAAGCAGAGACATTACTTT
>SJYH01004217.1:254571-280835 GCA_006408735.1 Sylvicapra grimmia | reverse complement strand
ATAGGGCATGATTTTCAAGGTGCCAAGATGTGGTCGGAGTCCCTCTTAAATCCCCTTTCTTAGCTTCTGATTCCTTTGCTTGAAATTAGCCTGCTTAGCTTTGAGAAATGGACTATTTCTTGCCATCTCAGTAAACAAATGATGTCACAGTCTCCCAGCGATTACAGCCCTCCAGCGTGAGCCTGTGAGCCCCGAGGAAACCAAGGAAGGAAAAGAATACCTTCCACCAGCAGCCGTCAGACTGCTGCCACTCCCTACGGTGAGCCCCGAGGAGGCTCAGCATGTGGAAATACAGGATACTGGCCCCAGATAGCTGAGGTGCACATCAAAGGAATGATTTCTGTGAGCCTAGACTCTTGCATCTTCCCGTCCATAGAGAGGAGCTAAATTCCTTAACTTGGGCTATCTNACGGTGAGCCCCGAGGAGGCTCAGCATGTGGAAATACAGGATACTGGCCCCAGATAGCTGAGGTGCACATCAAAGGAATGATTTCTGTGAGCCTAGACTCTTGCATCTTCCCGTCCATAGAGAGGAGCTAAATTCCTTAACTTGGGCTATCTGGTTTTCTTTAATTTACGATAATCTTTTGATGTTCTGGCTACCTACCCTTTGTTGCAAAGCTTCTATATAACCTGGTTCCCCACCTTGCCTCCTAGGAGCAGTTCTTTCAGGCTTATATGAGCTGCTGTCTCCTGGGCCTGAAGTCTTAAAATTCCCACTGAATAAAACATAACTCATCTTTTAGGTTGTGAATATTTTTTTAAGTTGACAAACTTTTCTGGAGATTGTAGGATATGATAGAAAGAATGCTGGCTGGTGACTGCTGCTAATCACCTGTGTGCTCTTCCATAAGATAATTCCCACTGTGTACCTCGATTTCTCCTTCTGCAAAATTGGGGAGAGGGTGGAACGAGAGCATTTTGAGTCCCTTTGTCACATGGCATTCTATATATCCAGGCTTTAATTCTGTTAATGTGTAAATGATTTTTATACTTTAGAGAACCCACATTATGCATTGTCAGCCACTTTCTTCAGAAGAGGACCATCTTAGAGGTGTCTCTGAGCGTGAATTAGGATGGGAAGTGAGTGCCTGAGAACCAGGTAACTGAGAGATATGGAAATGGGTGCCAAGGCTAAGGAAGATGGAATAGCCTGAGACAAAGCCTGGATAGCCTTTACATTGGCATCTTATAGGGAAGTATAAAAATTCTGCAGTTCTAGAATATGTCAAGTGAGGGCAGAGATACCATGATAAACTGTTACAGGTAGATGAGTTTTTCCACAGCAAACTTACGGGCGCTAGGCTCTCTTCAGTCTTCCTGGTTGGCTTAGTGGTAAAAGATTCTGCCTACCAATGCAAGAGAGGTGAGACAGGGCTTCAGTCCCTGGGTCAGGAAGAGTCCCGGGAGGAGGAAATGGCNGGCATCTTATAGGGAAGTATAAAAATTCTGCAGTTCTAGAATATGTCAAGTGAGGGCAGAGATACCATGATAAGCTGTTACAGGTAGATGAGTCTTTCCACAGCAAACTTACGGGCGCTAGGCTCTCTTCAGTCTTCCTGGTTGGCTTAGTGGTAAAAGATTCTGCCTACCAACGCAAGAGAGGTGAGACAGGGCTTCAGTCCCTGGGTCAGGAAGAGCCCCGGGAGGAGGAAATGGTAACCCGCTCCAGTATTTGTACCTGGAAAATCTCATGGACAGAGGAGCCTGGTGGGCTACAGACCACGGGGTCCCAGAGGGGCAGACACCACTGAGCACACGTGTGTAGGCTCTTCAGCCTTGATCCAGCGTGAGACCCACCCAAGTGTGGATGGGGGAAGATAGCAGAGATGGATCCCGGGGAAGAGCTTGATTCAGCATGAGATCCACCCAAGTGTGGATGGGGGAAGATAGCAGAGACGGGTCCCAGGGGAAGAGCTTGAAACAGGGAGGGGTCAAAGTTGACTCTTCTGGGCTAGATCTGTTTCTTTGGCCACTTTTTTTTTTTTTTTTATCATAATCACATATAATGGCCTGGCTCAGAGAATCTTGTCCCTCTGCCTGATCATTAAGTTAAAGTGCTTTTGTTTAGAACCCTGTCCTCCTGGAGATGGCAGGAAGGAAGAAATTAACACATTGCCCTTCCTGAGGCTTGCCATTTTAGGAGNCATTAAGTTAAAGTGCTTTTGTTTAGAACCCTGTCCTCCTGGAGATGGCAGGAAGGAAGAAATTAACACATTGCCCTTCCTGAGGCTTGCCATTTTAGGAGATACATGCAAGATTAAATGACCCTTTTCACTTTGTTTTCTCACCTCCCCCCATCTCTGATCCATAAAAGAACCTGGCATCCAGACCCCGAAAAGATGGTTATTTTGAGACATTAGTCTGCCATCTTCACAGTCAGCCAGTTTTCTGAATAAGGTTGGATTCCTAGCCTCAACACCGTATCCCTGGGATTCACTGGCCTCTTGTGCAGTGAGCAGAGTGAGCTTGGACATGGTAACAAGCTGGCGATATGTCCTGCTTTCACCAAAACCTGCAGAGGCTCAGCCATTGGATGCACCTAATAACTGAAGGAAAAGTCTTTCTTAAAGGGCAATGGTTTCCTCTTCCATCGCTCTTGAGACATACATCTAGAAGGATGCGGCTCTCGTCTGTTCCCCTCCAAATTCCTTTCCCAGTAGGAGTGATTGCTTCAGGGGAAGCCAGTCTGACTGAGACTTAAAGCAGCCAGATCCTGAGCTGAGTCATCAAGAGATGCCATTTTTGGAATGATTACTGCTCTGCTGTTTGGCATTTGGTCAACTGCTGAGCTTTTCTAGAGCTGCCCTGCCTAAGGATATCCTTTCCCTAGGAACTCTAGTTCCGCAGGGTGTTAATCTGCTTTCAGTGAAAAAGTTCTGTGGTCAAATACTTTTGGGAAATGGTGGGTTAAAGAGTGTTGACAAGGTTTCTTAGTAATTGGACCTTATAGATCCATTAACATGCTGATATGCCATAAGATTTTCCATTAGGAGAATGTAGTATGCAGTGATTTCCAAACTTATGAGAATGGTAAGCCTATTTTCTTCCCTGGCATGTCTACTAAGACACCTGGGTAAACATAAGCCTTTATAAAGTAGGAGAACCCTTTGGCAGTGGTTCTCAAACTTTGCTGCCCAATGTAATTAACTGGGGATTTAAACAGTATGGATGTCTGGCTCACACACTCAAATATTCTGGATTAATTGTGTAGGGATACACCCAGGGCCTCAGGTTTTAAAAACTTCCCAGGTGATTCTATCAGGCAGTGAAGTTGAGAATCATTACCCCAGATCCTCCTGTCTTATGCTGTCTTCCAAGCAGGCTTAGTCAGCAGAGCACTGACTTGGCTCACATCATTGTTTTGCCACCAAGTAGCTGCATAGACCTCTCTGTAGCTATGTTTTCAAAATTTATATGACAAAAAATAAAATAAAACCCACCCTGATGATCTTAGATCTCCTTAGATCTCCAGGAAAGTACTTATGGGGCTTCAGAAAAACCATGCTCTTCAAGAATATGCCTTCGCTATTTTACTTGACGGTACACAGCATGGGCTTCCCAGTTGGCTCAAGAGGTAAAAAATCTGCCCGTCAATGCAGGAGATTTGGGAGACATAGGTTTGATCCCTGGGGTGGGAAGATCCTTGGAGGAGGAAATGGCAACCCACTCCAGTATTCTTGCCTGGAAAATGGACAGAGGAGCCTGGTGGGTTACAGTCTATAGGGTTGAAAAGAGTCGGACNCATGGGTTTGATCCCTGGGGTGGGAAGATCCTTGGAGGAGGAAATGGCAACCCACTCCAGTATTCTTGCCTGGAAAATGGACAGAGGAGCCTGGTGGGTTACAGTCTATAGGGTTGAAAAGAGTCGGCCATGACTCATCATGCCCACGCACACATAGAGCACATCAGATCCAGCAGGACTAGAGCTCCTGAGAATGCTTCCCAAGGCACCATCTCTAGATCTAATTTTTGAAGATTAATTTATCAGAACCCCCTGCAGTGTCTGTTAGCAATGTAGATGCCTGTGCGCTCTAGCATAGACACTGCATCAGAATGTATGGCTGTGGAACAATAGTATTCACGTGTTAAACCAATTCCCTGCGTAATTCTTATGCACGCTGAGTGTGAGAAGCAGTGCCCTGGAGCAGAGGGAGGTCACCATTAAGAGTGTGCTCAGTTTGCCTAGGGGAAGTCTGCTCAGGACCCGGTCACATCTGCCTTTGCAATTATCATCTTGACCCTTCCACTCCGAAGATTCTCTTGCTGTCAAATGGTGAACTATCAGAGTCACCAATTACAGCACGTCTTGGCCATGGGTTGGAGCTGGGGGAAGTGTGTGCTTACAAAACAGCCTCCTTTGGGGATCAGGTCCTCAGGCGGGTAAGAATCCGCCTGCAATGCAGGAGACCTGGGTTCGATCCCTGGGTCGGGAAGACACCCTGGAGAAGGGAAAGGCAACTCACTCCAGTCTTCTGGCCTGGAGAATCCCATGGATGACAGGAACCTGGAGGGCTACCATCCATGGGGTCGCAGAGTCGGACGTGACTGAGTGACTAGGCACAAGCACGTAGTTGGCTAGGGTGTCGCTGTGCAGAATGCCTGGTGAAGTTCTCAACTGAGGTACAGAAAACCTTCAAAGGAATATATTTCTTTTGGTACAAGGTAGAAATGAGACAAGGCATCAGCTCTATCAGACCCTGGTGGCAAGATGTAGGATGGGGCTTTGGGAGTTTGAAATTAAAGAGAAAACTTCAAAGATATTAGACATTTTGGTGGGAAGATAAATTGTCTTTCCCTGGAGACTTACCCTGGGGACCAATTATGGCATGATGCTAGGGCAGCAAGTACAAAAAGCACCACCAGCGAGGTCTAGTGCAGGATCAGAAGCTCAGGGAGAGAGGCCGACCCCAGGCCCTGACATCCTGGGCTAAGGCTAAAAAAGATCCTGGGTGACTCTAACATCAGGGATGCATTGTTTTGTCGAGGGTGAGAGGAATTCCATGCAGTTAGAATAAAACATAGTGGTTCTGGAAGCAACGCCCCCCATGAACCAAGTCGCTGGGATTATGGACTCACACCGCATTTTTGTTTATGTAAAGAGGACGAAGACAAAATAATTGAAGTCCAGAGAAGAAAAGTGACTTGCCCTGGGTCATACCTCTAATGTGAGTGAGCTAGGGCCCAGGTCTCCTCTAGATCAGCCGGTCATTGACAGAGGAAACACTAAACACAGAAAGAAGACGCCAGTGAACTGGAAATCAGGTAAGGATGGTTCACGCCTCTNCGCTTCGCGGTCCTTCTGGGTTTCCACCTGCTCACTCTGCTGGGGAACTGTGGAACGAGCCTCCTGATCCGCCGGGATCGCCGGCTGCACCCCCCGTGTACGTCCTCCTCGGCCACCTCGCCTCGCGGACACCTGCTGCTCGCCGCCGTCGGCCCCCAGCTGCTGGGGGTCCTGCTGGAACGCGGCGTCCTCTCCAGGCGCGCCGCCGCCCAGTCCTTCCTCGTCACCTTCTTCGCGTCCACGGACGGCTACCTGCTGGCGATCGCGGCCGCTGCGTGGACGTGTGCCGCCCCCCGCTCTGTGTCGCCGTCGTGACCGGGAAGGCCCGCTGGGTTTTGGTCGCGGGGGCGCCTTGATTCCAGCGGCCGCCGCCTTCACGCTCTCCTCTTGCGGGAACAGCCAGCTGGACTTTACCTCCTGCGACCCCCCTCTGCTGAAGCCCTCCTGTGGGGTCAGCCACACCCAGGAGGTGGTGATCGCTGGGTTTGCGGTTCTGGTCATGCCTGCCTGGGTGCCTTTCCCCTCGGTTTCCCACGTGCTCGTCGCCCCGGCCGACGTGCGGCTGCGCTCCGCCCCACCTGCGCCTCCCACCTGGCCGCCGGGCCCTCTTCTTTGGGACCCTCATCTTCCTGTGCCTGCGGGACAGCTCGGGCCAGTCCTCGGAGGCGACCAGCTGGTGCGGTGCTGAACACGGTGGTGGGCCCGATGCGGAACCCGCTCATCTACCGCCTGCCGAACAAGGGGGTCAAGGAGGCGGTCCTGAAATCCTTGAGCCGACCCAAGGTTTCTGGAAGGTTCTAGCTGGGCCGTCATCAGATATGTCACTCCTTAGTTGCTCCACCTTTTCTGTCTTTCCTGAAGTGTCACCTACTTGGGAAGATTTCCCCAGATAACCGTATTAAATTTGCACCTGACAGTCCATCTCCATTTTCTGATTTACTGTGTCATGTAATACTTCTCAGGGCTTTCCTGGTGGCTCAGAGGTAAAAAATGTCTGTCTGTGATGTTGTAAGAGATGCAGGGGATGCTGGCTCAACCCCTCGGGCAGGAAGATCCGCGGGAGGAGGGCGTGGGGTCGCCCCACTCCAGTATCTGTGCCTGGAGAGCCCCATGGACGGAGGGGCCTGCTGGGATACGGTCCACAGCGTCCAAGAGTCGAGAAGAGAAGGAGGCGAGTGAAGCGACCGGCTAGACACGCACGCGATGCTTGTCAGGCTCTGACGCCCTGTGTTATAAACATTTGGTATTGTCTAGGCCTCACAACTAGAAAGTCAGCCACGTGAGAGGAAGCACTTTCCTCTGTGAGATTCATTTCTGTAAGCCCCGGGGCTCAGCAAAGCGCCTACCACACTAAAAGCTCTCAGTGAATACGTGTTGACTGCATGAATTAATCTCAGGTTCCAGTGTCGACCTTTAAGTTCCAACTTCTTCCGCTCCGAGTGTTTTTATCTGCCAAGTGGGTTTACCTAACGTATAGGACCATGATTTTGAGGATTCGATGCACAAATGGGTAAGAACCATGTCGATCTTATTCCCCAGCATCTGTTGACTGTAATGCATTGCCCAGCACGACTGATGAATGAAACAAATTAAAACCCTGTCTACCAATGCAACTATGTTTTGATCCAAAGGGATTTTCCAACCCCATCATTTGTGTTTTCACTGTTCCTCTGCTTATTGTTTCTGTGGGTTTTGAATGATAATAAGATGAATATTAGTGATGATAATGATGGATAGATAGCGACAATCAAGATTTATTAGGCATTTACCACCTTCCAGGAATTGTGATGTTTGCTCCAGGAATTATTTGATTTAATTCTTTCCACAACGCTGTGAAGCATGTTTTGTTTTTATTCCTGCTTATTGGTGTGGGAGGCACCTGGGAACGTAGAGTTGAGTAATTGTGCCAAAGTCAGCAAGCAGAGGCTAGAGTGAGGTTCCCTCGCACCCCACCCCAAACCTGAGCTCTTCACAGTCTCCTCCTATGATCTACTTCCCACCCTATATAATTACTCAGTCTGGAATTTATTGTTATTGCAATTTCTTTTCTCCTTTTACCTGGTGAAGAAAAGATAAAAGGCCAGTCAGTAGAGGCAGAAGGCAGTCAGCAGCGTTTATTTTACAGCCCTGATGTGTTGGTACTGTGTAATGTGGAAGTGTGTGTCAATGTAGGGTGTGTGTGTGTGCATGCGTGCAGTTGTGTATGAGAAAATGAAGTGCACAGATTAAACAGATGGTGACTTCTGAACTCTAGGACCTTTCATTTTAAGGACGTATGACAAAAATTTTAGAAAAGAGTTGGGTGGATATGTTTAAGAAAAGATCCTGGGAGAAAACTACAGCTGTGGCCAGGAGATTTGGATTCGCACAGCAGCCTTTGCTCGTGTTTTTGTGCAAATCACTTCCCTCGGGGGGAAGCACCGCCATGGAGGGCCTCTGGGTCATTTTTCAAACATCAGCTGCCCCGTGATGTTCCCCGGCCCATCAGCTTCTGTCCTAGGTGCTGAGAGGCATTTTGTGTTGCAGAAAGAGCTCAGAATCTGGCACCAACGGGTCTAGTCTGTCACTTCTTAGCCCTTGTGGCTTCAGGTTCGTTAAGGCCTATCAGCCTGCTTTCTCAGCTGTGGAATAAGGCTTATTGAGCATTTACTGTGGGCCAGGTTTTATGTGCAGCTCATTTGTCTGCAACTTGGTGCATGTAGAGGATGGGAAGGTGCTGGCTGGCACTCAAAAGCATAATCATTAATTCATAAGGAGCGTTTTCATGGTGATTATCCCAGACCCCACAGTCCAGGTGTACCGATGGCTGATGTACCACAGCTGATCAGTGGACATCTTCATTTCGGAACCGTCTGAAACAATATTTCCTGGGCCAGGATTAGCCTTGGATCCAGACACCTCCTGAGGTAAAGAGTGCACTAGTAATTTTTAAACTAGCCCTCAAACTGGCATACACTTAAATGCACACTTAAGCTAACAGAAGACTCTAGGCTAAAAGCTTTACATGTATCATTTATTTTAGCCCTCCCAACAAATTTAATGGAAAGTAATTATTACTGACTTCATTTCCAAAAGAAAGAAATTAAGACCCAAAGAGGTTGTGTAACTTGCCCAAGTATCAAGAAAACGGACAGACCAGGGAAGGTGTGATCTCAAGTGTCCAAAGTATGTCCTCTTAAATGATACCCACCCTTCTGTATTTCTCCCTCTCTTTCTTCCAGGCACCAGTACTCAGTTGCAATTTGCTTCAGAGGCGTCTGAATTTCAGTTGCTTTCTTGGTCTCAATGTTTGGTAGGTCTGGGCTGGTGTGGATGCGTCTAATGGACTGACACAGATATGAAGTTCATGGAACTCAGGTTTGCCCTCTTGTAGGGCCATGATGTGAATCGGGGAATTTGTGTCTTCCTCAGAAAGAAGGCAATGGCACCCCACTCCAGTACTCTTGCCTGGAAAATCCCATGGGCGGAGGAGCCTGGTAGGCTACAGTCAATGGGGTCGCTAAGAGCCGAACACGACTGAGCGACTTCACTTTCACTTTTCACTTTCATGCATTGGAGAAGGACATGGCAACCCACTCCAGTGTTCTTGCCTGGAGAATCCCAGGGACGGGGGAGCCTGGGGGGCTGCCGTCTATGGGGTCGCACAGAGTCACAGCTGAAGCGACTTAGCAGCAGCAGCAGCCGCAGCAGCAGCAGCAAGAGCAGGATTGGCTCAGATGAGCCGTTGACTTTGGAAGGCCTTCCAGAGCACCTCTGGAGTCAGAGCTGCCTCCAATAAGCAGCTCATTAGCGTGGGGTCTCTGAACTGTCTTCCTGATGGCTCAGACACTAAAGAATCTGCCTGCAGTTCAGGAGACCTGGGTTCGACCCCTGGGTGGGGAAGATCCCCCAGAGAAGTGAGTGATGACACACTCCAGTGTTCTTGCCGGAGAACTGCATGGACAGAGGAGCCTGGGGGGCTCCAGCCGGCGGGGTCACAGAGTCAGACGCGACTGAGCAACCAACACTTTCACTTTCATGAGGGCTCCAGACAGTCGCCAAACTTGTCTCCACATCTTCTTTTCCAATCCGTAGTGATTGTCTAAGAATTCAAGATTCCTTTCCAAACACGGATCATTGCTATTTCCTACCATTTAATAGCATTACAAAGTGTAATTTATTATTTTCTTGTATTTATTATCTATTCTTGTATTCATTATCATCTATTATATCAGTCTCTCTATATCTATTTTCTGTATCTATCTACCTATTCATCTATGATTTCATCAGATATGACTCAAAGGGTGTGCCTGAAATCCCTTCTGATTTACAAAAACTTTTTAAAAACAGCTTCACTGAGGCAGAATTGACAAGCAATAAATTGCATAGTAAGTGTACAGTTTGGTAAGTTTTGACATGTGAATACACCTGGGAAACTGTCACCACAATGAAGATAATGGACATTAATCACTCCTCAAAGTTTCTTTTGCCCTTTCTACTCTCTTGAATGTGCCCCTTCCCACCACCCAGCCCTCCATCAATGCAGGCAACCACTCATCCGCTTTTTTCACTATCCATTAGTTAGACTGTCTTAGCGTTTACGTAAACTTTACATGAGTGAATGTCTGACTTTTTTCCCGAGCACGCTTACTTTCAGATGCGTTAGCGCTGTTGTGAGTGTCACTAGTTCACCCTGATTGTTGCTCTTCCACTGCACGAATATGCCGTGGTTAGTGTGTTCCTTCACCTGTTGATCAGCATTTTGGTTGTTCCTGGTTTTTGGCTTTTTAAAAAAAAGCTGCTGTGAACATTCCTGAAAAGTCCTTGTATGGATACACACTTTCATTTCTCTCAGGTAACTAGGGCAAACATTGTTGAATCACATCGCAGGCACAGACTAACGTTTCAAGAAACTGCCAAACTGTTTTCTAAAGTGGTTGTATCACTTCCCATTTCCACACCTTCCACATCCTCATCAACACTTGGCATGGCCATCCGTTTTTAATATTAGCCTTCTAATGGGTTTATATGGCACTTCATTGTGATTTTAGTCTGCATTTCTTTGATGAGCAATTACATTGATGTTTAATTTTTAAATGTGGTCACTTGCCTTTAACAAGTCTTTGGTGAAGAGTCTGTTCAGATCTTTTGCCTATTTTAAGTGGGCTTTCTGTCTTCTTATAATTAATCTGTGAGAGCTCTTTATACTTCTAGATACAAGTCCTTGATCAGATGTATGATCTGCAAGTATCTTCTCCCGTTTTCTACGTTGTTGCTTGTGCTGTTCGTAACAGCGTCCTTCAGAGAGTAAACGCGTTTCGTTTTGAAGAAGTCCCACTTATCAATTTTGTCATNTGGTTAGTGTGTTCCTTCACCTGTTGATCAGCATTTTGGTTGTTCCTGGTTTTTGGCTTTTTAAAAAAAAGCTGCTGTGAACATTCCTGAAAAGTCCTTGTATGGATACACACTTTCATTTCTCTCAGGTAACTAGGGCAAACATTGTTGAATCACATCGCAGGCACAGACTAACGTTTCAAGAAACTGCCAAACTGTTTTCTAAAGTGGTTGTATCACTTCCCATTTCCACACCTTCCACATCCTCATCAACACTTGGCATGGCCATCCGTTTTTAATATTAGCCTTCTAATGGGTTTATATGGCACTTCATTGTGATTTTAGTCTGCATTTCTTTGATGAGCAATTACATTGATGTTTAATTTTTAAATGTGGTCACTTGCCTTTAACAAGTCTTTGGTGAAGAGTCTGTTCAGATCTTTTGCCTATTTTAAGTGGGCTTTCTGTCTTCTTATAATTAATCTGTGAGAGCTCTTTATACTTCTAGATACAAGTCCTTGATCAGATGTATGATCTGCAAGTATCTTCTCCCGTTTTCTACGTTGTTGCTTGTGCTGTTCGTAACAGCGTCCTTCAGAGAGTAAACGCGTTTCGTTTTGAAGAAGTCCCACTTATCAATTTTGTCATTTATAGATTGTGCTTTGGTATCATATTCAAGAAATATTTGCCTGTCTCCATGGTCACAAAGATTTCCTCCTTTGTCTTCTAGAAGTTTATAGTTTAGGTTTTACGTTTCTGTGTAGGACCCATTTTGGGTTGAGTCTTGTATATGAAGCACGGTTTACTTTGAAATGAACACGTCTGCACATGGACACTCAGTGGTTCCAGCATCGTTTGTTGGAAAGACTGTCTTTTCTGCCCTGAATTCCCTCCGCGCCTTTGTCAAGAGTCAGCTGTCCGTGCGTGGGGGCCTGCGTTTGGGCTCTTCTGTTCCAGTGATGTATTTGTATGCTTTTACTCCAGTACCACACAGTCTTGAATACTGATGTCAGAAATGAGGCAGTGCTCATCCTTCAGCTTCATCCATTTTCGTAATCACTTTAAGTATTTTAGGCCTTCTGAATTTCCATATAATTTTTAAAATCCAATTTTTCAATTTATGCAAAGATGTCTAATGCAATTTGATTGAGATTTCATGAAATCTGATTGATCAATTTGGGGACAATTGACATGATACCAATACTGTTTCTTCTGACCCATGAGACTGATGCATCCCCTTTTATTTTAGCCTTCTTTAATTTCTGTATTTTGTACTTCACAGTGTATAGGTTTTTCAATTCATTTGTCAGATTTATCCTTAAGTATTCTATTATTTTTGATGCAATTGTAATGGTATTGATTTTTAAATTTCAGTTTCAACTGTTCCATGCTTGTGGAAATACTATTGATTTTTTTATATTGCTCTGGCAACACTGCTAAACTTACTTATTAAATCTAGTAGGTTTTTTTTTTTTTGCAGATTCCAATGAATTTTCTACTTAGAAAATCATATAAATAATAGTTTTTCCCTTTCTAATTTAAGTGACTTTCTTTTTCTTGCCTGGCTGTGTTGGCTGGAGCCTTTGATATGATGTTTCTCTGTTTTTTTATTCCAAATTTGGTACCATAAGTTCTCCTTGGAAGAAAAGTTATGTCCAACCTAGACAGTATTTTCAAAAGCAGAGACATTACTTTGCCGACTAAGGTCCGTTTAGTCAAGGCTATGGTTTTTCCTGTGGTCATGTATGGATGTGAGAGTTGGACTGTGAAGAAGGCTGAGCACCGAAGAATTTCTGCTTTTGAACTGTGGTGTTGGAGAAGACTCTTGAGAGTCCCTTGGACTGCAAGGAGATCCAGCCAGTCCATTTTGAAGGAGATCAGCCCTGGGATTTCTTTGGAAGGAATGATGCTAAAGCTGAAACTCCAGTACTTTGGCCACCTCATGCGAAGAGTTGACTCATTGGAAAAGACTCTGATGCTGGGAGGGATTGGGGGCAGGAGGAAAAGGGGACGACCGAGGATGAGATGGCTGGATGGCATCACGGACTCAATGGACGCGAGTCTGAGTGAACTCTGAGAGATGGTGATGAACAGGGAGGCCTGGCGTGCTGTGATTCATGGGGTCGCAAAGAGTCGTACACGACTGAGTGACTGAACTGAACTGAAGTTCTCCTTTGCACTGTTTTCTGAGCCTGTGGCATATTATTTTATTTTATATATTTTTGTTATTTTTATTTCTTTAATTTCTCCAGTTTTATTGAGATCTAACTGACATATGGTATATGTTTAAAGTGTACAGAATAATGATTTGTTTATATATATATATTGAAATGATTACTACAATTAGTTAACATCCATCACCTCAGTTCAGTTCAGTCGCTCAGTCGTGTCTGACTCTGCGACCCCATGGACTGCAGCACGCCAGGCCTCCCTGTCCATCTGCAACTCCCAGAGTTTACCCAAACTCATGTGCATTGAGTTGGTGATGCCATCCAATCATCTCATCCTCTGTTGTCCCCTTCTCCTCCCGCCTTCAATCTTCAAGTCAGCTCTTCGCATCAGGTGGCCAAAGTATTGGAGTTTCAGCTTCAACATCAGTCCTTCCAATGAATGCTCAGGACTGATTTCATTTAGGATGGACTAGTTGGGTCTCCTTGTTGTCCAAGGGACTTTCAAGAGTCTTCTCCAACACCACAGTTCAAAAGCATCAATTCTTCAGTGCTCAGCTTTCTTTATAGTCCAACTCTCACATCCATACTGGAGAAGGAAATGGCAACCCACTCCAGTACTCTTGCCTGGAACATCCCATGGACGGAGGAGCCTGGTAGGCTACAGTCCATGGTGTTGCAGAGTCGGACACGACTGAGCGACTTCACTTTCACTTTTAGTCTCTCACCTTTTATCATGCAGATTTTCACAGATGACTTTTACCAGGTTAAGGGAGTTCCCTTTGATTCCTACTTTGTTGAGAGATTTTTTTCCCCCCTAAAATCAAGGATGATTAATGGATTTTGCCCACAATCAATTTCTGCATCTATTAGCGTGGTCACACAGTTTTATTTTTTGTTTATTAATATGGTGAGCTACATTGATTGCTTTTGAAATGTTAAACAATTCTTGTGTTTCTAAGAGAAACTGTACTTGATCACAGTGAGAAATCCTTTGATTATCACAGAAAGTAGAAGATGTTCCTGAGTATTCTTGGCTCATTAAAAAGGTCACCAAGGGTATCGCCTAAAGCCATAGGCCAGTTTTAAAAGGGACTTGGAGTTCTGAGTCATCTGAATTCCTCTGTTAAAAAGAGACTACACAGAGAGAGAGAAGCCGTGGAAGGAAGACAGAGGCAAATAAGACACCTGAGATGCTTCCATCTTCTGAGGAATATGTTCTGAAGGGGGCGTTCCCAATCTGAGTTCAGCCCTGAGGATGTGGCTCTGGCGGGGAGGTGGCCAAGGATGAGAGCAGCATGGATGAGGAGGGCGGAGGAGGGCGTGTGGCTTCAGGGGGGACGGTGGCCCCTGCGGTCCTTGAAGCAGCTGATTCTCCCTTTCTTGGAAGAGCCCTCACTTCCTTCCTCTGTATCCCGGGCTCTGTTCTGTCTCCTGCCTCCGGGGCGGCTGCTCCTCAGCCTCCTTTGCTGGCCCCGTATTTCTGATTATCAGAGTCATCCAGGACTTAGTCAAAGGCCTTTCTCTCCCTCTGAGGCCACTCCTCGGGTAATTTCATCCCATCTCACGGCTTTAAGTGCTTGAGGTATTTAAAGAAAATGCAGATTCTTTGCTATGATCTCCAGGATTCAGCCAGGTTAGGCACCTAACTGCCTCCAGGACTATATCTGTGTACCCTCCCTTCCCCCTAGTCCAGTGCACTTCCTGTTCCTTCAGGAGGTCAGACACGCTCTTATATCAGGATCTTTATTTATTAAAGGATCTGCGCTTCCTTTTTCTTGGAATATTATTCCCCAGATCGACTCACGGCTTACTCCTTAAGTTTATTCAGGTCTCAGCTCAAACACCTAAGACAAGCCTTCCTCCACCCCTGAACTTTCCTCCCTAAAACAGCTATTCCAACTTGTGACACTGTCTGTCACCTGACCCCACTCCATTTCTTATCACAGGCTTGCTTGTCCCCTCACAGTATAGCCAACATTTATTTATATGTTCATTTCTGTCTCATGGATTATAAACTAAGAACTGGGAAAGTGATAGTGATGTCTTATTTTGACTCTCACTAAATACTAAAATTATTTGTTAAGTGAATAAATGTATGAACATTTACTGACACTTTATACAGTAGGTTTTACTCAATATATGAATTTTTTCCTACACATTTCTGAGGCATTTATGTTACCTACAGTTAGATGGCAGAGGTTTTTATTAATTTATTCATATAACCACAAGTCAGCTTTTCTCAAGTGAGACTAACACAAAAGAACAATTATGGCATAAAAGTCAGTTTATCTGTGCTTTGAACAAAATCTGTATGCTTTCCAAATCTAATGACATGAATTATTGCTTTAATATTGTCTTTGTTTATCAAATCTTAAAAATCATTTAAATTTTTTGTCAGTTTCTCTCTTTAGTTTGTGAGTATACCGACTGTGAATTATTCATTTAGTCCCAGGGCCAGACTCAGAGCCTGGGGAAGAGAAGGGTTATAATAGATGTTTGTTGAAAATGACAAACAGAGGAATGGTTCAGGGAAATACAAGAATTTAGGTGCGATTTACGCCTCTCTTCTGTGAAGACCTGTCAAGGTTTTCATAAAAGTTTGTGATTCATTATTTCCTTAATCAACTGTCTTTTGTGTCCCAAACTTAATCTTCATTTAATTTCTCAGGCAAGCTTCCAACCTGCATTCAAGTCTATTTCTAGCTAACTCAGCTTCCCCATTATTCACTGCAGATGGAGCCCGCGCCCGCCACCAGGAGCCCGAGCCCACGGCCGGGAGCCCGCGCGCTGGCCGTCGCGTCTGAGCAGGGCAGCCCGGGCAGCGGGGCCAGGCACGGAAGCAGCGCGGGGGAGCACCGCCGCCACAGCAGGCCCGGCAAAGGGGCAGAAGGGTGAGAGCCAGGGCGATAGCATGTCTGAGGACCAGGGGACGGCTGGCAGCCAGAGGCAGGGCCTGGGTCCCATATCGTGCAGTTCAGAGGCGGCAGATCGCCACAAAGCGGCCAAAGGCCGTGACCCCCGGGAGGAGGTTGTCAATGACAGCAAAGACAATAGAAAAATACATCTGCATGATGCAGCTCTCACAGGAGAGGGAGGGACTCTTGGTCTGAATACTCATCAGCATTCTGGGGACTGAAGTGGAAATGGAGGAAATATCAGCACAGGCTAGGTTGGCGAGGAAGAGGCACGTGGGGGTGTGAAGGTCAGATCCAGGCCGAAGGCCAGAACGATGAGCCCGTTCCCAGCACGGGGCCAGGTACACAGCCAGGCAAAGCGCAGAGAGGCGCTCGGGCTGCCCAGGCTGGGTGGAGAGTCCAGGAGGGGGAACTCGGAGATGCTCGTGTGGTTTCCCTGATGCGTATTTCTGCTGATCTGGAGAAAGGAACGCAAAGTCTTCACCCCCACATGAAAGCCCAATGTGGTACTATTCAACTGGGGTCACGGCAGGGAGGTNGGAAGAGAAGGGTTATAATAGATGTTTGTTGAAAATGACAAACAGAGGAATGGTTCAGGGAAATACAAGAATTTAGGTGCGATTTACGCCTCTCTTCTGTGAAGACCTGTCAAGGTTTTCATAAAAGTTTGTGATTCATTATTTCCTTAATCAACTGTCTTTTGTGTCCCAAACTTAATCTTCATTTAATTTCTCAGGCAAGCTTCCAACCTGCATTCAAGTCTATTTCTAGCTAACTCAGCTTCCCCATTACTCACTGCAGATGGAGCCCGCGCCCGCCACCAGGAGCCCGAGCCCACGGCCGGGAGCCCGCGCGCTGGCCGTCGCGTCTGAGCAGGGCAGCCCGGGCAGCGGGGCCAGGCACGGAAGCAGCGCGGGGGAGCACCGCCGCCACAGCAGGCCCGGCGAGGGGGCAGAAGGGTGAGAGCCAGGGCGACAGCATGTCTGAGGACCAGGGGATGGCGGGCAGCCAGAGGCAGGGCCTGGGTCCCATATCGTGCAGCTCAGGGGCGGCAGATCGCCAGAAAGCGGCCACAGGCCGTGACTCCCGGGAGGAGGTTGTCAGTGACAGCAAAGACAATGGAAAAATACATCTGCGTGATGCAGCTCTCACAGGAGAGGGAGGGACTCTTGGTCTGAATACTCATCAGCATTCTGGGGACTGAGGTGGAAATGGAGGAAATATCAGCACAGGCTAGGTTGGCAAGGAAGAGGCACGTGGGGGTGTGAAGGTAAGATCCAGGCCGAAGGCCAGAACGATGAGCCCGTTCCCACCACGGGGCCAGGTACACAGCCAGGCAAAGCGCAGAGAGGCACTCGGGCTGCCCGGGCTGGGTGGAGAGTCCAGGAGGGGGAACTCGGAGATGCTCGTGTGGTTTCCCCGATGCGTATTCCTGCTGATCTGGAGAAAGGAACGCAAAGTCTTCACCCCCACATGAAAGCCCAATGTGGTACTATTCAACTGGGGTCATGGCAGGGAGGTGGGAACTCCCTCTAGGCGGAAGGGAATGAAGGGTGGAAAAAGGTTACTTAATAAGGAACTATTTCAGCAGTGCAGAGATTCAGGAAATGCCTTAGAAAGAAAGACAGGGACATGGTAGATACTTCTCAATGAATATGTTTTAAGCTCTAACACGGTTCTGAATGTGATTTTTACAGTTGGCTCCAAATGTGGCTAGATGCCCTGAATTGAGGGCAATAAGTGATGTATGCTGTTTTCTGAAGATGCTAGATTAGCCCCGAAGGAGTTACTTAAACATTGAACTCACTAGTCCTAAGACCTTTCCCACCATTCACCTGCATCCTTTTGAAGAGTCATTAAAGTGAAGAGTTTGGAAAAATAGAAACAGCTAACAGACTGGTTCCAAATAGGAAAAGGAGTACGTTAAGGCTGTATATTGTCACCCTGCTTATTTAACTTATATGCAGAGTACATCATGAGAAACGCTGGACTGGAAGAAACACAAGCTGGAATCAAGATTGCTGGGAGAAATATCAATAACCTCAGATATGCAGATGACACCACCCTTATGGCAGAAAGTGAAGAGGAACTAAAAAGCCTCTTGATGAAAGTGAAAGAGGAGAGTGAAAAAGTTGGCTTAAAGCTCAACATTCAGAAAACGAAGATCATGGCATCTGGTCCCATCACTTCATGGGAAATAGATGGGGAAACAGTGGAAACAGTGCCAGACTTTATTTTTTTAGGCTCCAAAATCACTGCTGATGGTGACTGCAGCCATGAAATTAAAAGACGCTTACTCCTTGGAAGAAAAGTTATGTCCAACCTAGATAGCATTTTCAAAAGCAGAGACATTACTTTGCCGACTAAGGTCCGTTTAGTCAAGGCTATGGTTTTTCCTGTGGTCATGTATGGATGTGAGAGTTGGACTGTGAAGAAGGCTGATCGCCGAAGAATTGATGCTTTTGAACTGTGGTGTTGGAGAAGACTCTTGAGAGTCCCTTGGACTGCAAGGAGATCCAACCAGTCCATTCTGAAGGAGATCAGCCCTGGGATTTCTTTGGAAGGAATGATGCTAAAGCTGAAACTCCAGTACTTTGGCCACCTCATGCGAAGAGTTGACTCATTGGAAAAGACTGTGATGCTGGGAGGGATTGGGGGCAGGAGGAGAAGGGGACGACCGAGGATGAGATGGCTGGATGGCATCACTGACTCGATGGATGTGAGTCTGAGTGAACTCCGAGAGATGGTAATGAACAGAGAGGCCTGGCGTGCTGCGATTCATGGGGTCGCAAAGAGTCGGACACGACTGAGCGACTGAACTGAACTGAACTGAAGTGTTAGGAACCCTTACGGGAATATACTGTCATGTGGGTGCTCCTTCCTGTTCAAGTTAGGGGGACACTTCCCCAAAAGAACTGTTCTTGGAGAATGTGTACAAGAAGGAGAGACCAGAATTTTACTTCATTCATGCTTAGATGTTAGGTGGATGGAGAAGTTTAGGGGGCATGTAAGAACCTAAAGCCTCACGTTTTCCTCTCTGTCTAAAGCTGGGAGCTCAGAGCATCAGCTCACGACTGATACGGCAGGACCATCCTGTATCTTCACACGGGACATAGCGTGAGTTGCCCGCAGGCCAAGCGGTGGCTGCGGGAGGTCACTGAGCTCAAGCCGCCTTGGTGGGACTCCAACCAGGACAAAGCCTTTTGGGGTAGAGGAGATTATGGAATAAGGGATCAGGGAGGGGCTATCTTAGGAAACAGCAGTCAGAGAGAGATCAGGGAGAAAGCTCATCGCCCTTGTCAAGGAAATGCTTCGTGGACCAGTCCCTGAAAGGCCTCTGAAGAATCCCAAGTGTTCTCACGATGGAGCAGGCCTGCCACCCACAACTCACCGCCCCCTAGTATTTCACAGCAGCAGACAGAAGATGCCCCCCTTTCCACTGCCAGCCTCCTCCTTGCGGCTCCCTGCGATGCACCCCCACACTGCAGAGCAGACTCAGCTCAGAAGGGAGGGCGCAGGCTGCAAAGGATGCGAAACTGAAGTTTCTAATTGGGCCGGGCTTTTGAATCCCTGGTGAAGTAGGCCTTTAGCGTCAAGGTAAAACTAGAAGCAACCAGAAAGGCATAGAGACCTCCCAAGATATTACCAGGGTCAGGGGAGGGAGATTGGGGCCAGTACGGTTTTCTTTGTGGCTTATGGGGAAGACTGCTGTCTGGACAGCCACGCGGTGCTGGTCTTGTCTTTCCTGATTTCTCCTTCTCATGTTTTGCTCTCCTCTACTTATTCCCAAAATTCTTGTCCTTAAAAGATGAGAGACAGCCAAGTCCCCACGTAGCTTTTCTTTCCATGAAGAGGCCAGAAAAGAAAGAAAGAAAGAAACAAAGAAAGAAACCTCCACGCCAGGGTCCTGGGAGACTGAAAGGGAGCAGAGACTGGAGCAGGGTCTCTGAGGTCTCTCTGACCCCGAGAAGCTTGACTTCCAGATGAAAGAGGGATGGGGAAGGAAGGAGAAAGTGAGACTGAGGCTGCGATGTAGGAGAGAGGGGCCAAGGCCAAACTGAAGTGAGATAAAGGACCGGCAGGCCTCTCCATTAACCTCAGGGCCAGACGCGGAGCAGCCTTAGAGGGTTCCGTGAGGGCGAAGCCCTGGGCTGGTTTGGGCTTGACTAGCCTGAGCAAGCGTGCATTTTGAGTGACAATCTCTAACCTCACCTTCCTGCCCTACCTGTCCTGCCACCAGAAGTCCCGCAAAACTCGCCTGAGTCCCTGGGCCCCTGCCTCGCTAGCTGAGAGCCGCGGTGCTGCAGTCTAAACGGGCTCACCTCTGAAGGATGCTAGGACCTCAGGAAGTCACTGGGCTCTGGACCCAGCAGCGTAGCTTGTGGATGGCAGGGCTGCAGGGGGAGACAGAGAGCAGGTCCCATGTACTTCCCAGAAGCAGGCTCTTCCCCAAGCGCAGAGCTGATAAAGTCAAGGGCCGGGCTCACACGGGACGGTCAGCGCCTCCTGGGTCCCTGGGGTCAGTGTCCCTGAAGGCTTTCTCCAAGACAGACGGCTGCTTTCGCACCCCAGGCTCCCCGAGGTGCGCAGGGAACAGATGGGCTGCTCTGTTTTCTTGCTTGCCTTCTGGGCCTCTTCCCACCTGTGATTTCCTGTCTGTAACTTGGGTGTCTATTGCTCTTTGCAGCAACTGAACTGTTTGCTGCATGTCTTATGCTCCCAGTGAACTGGCGAGCACTTGAGACTGCCTTCTCCGTGTCCTCTCTAGTGCCTAATCGAGGGGAAACGGTAAGTGCCCCGAAAACTGAGGGCAAGTCCTGCACTAGGGCTTCTGACTCCAAAGAGACGCTGCCTCTCGTGGAAGGGGGTAGGCGACAGCCTCCTTCCCACCTGAGTGAAGGTCAGGGTAGGAAGGGAACCTGGGGACCGAGGGATTCGGCACTTGGGGCTCACAGTTGCAAACTGAAGAAATAAACTCTGGGTTTTTAGGGCTGGAAGGAACAGATTGGAATGATATTGGGTGGTTCATACATACACTGGGAAGGCTGCAAATATGGACCCTGAGACAGACAGGAGAAAGGGGTGATATACAACAAGAGACATAAGCAAAATTCATAGACTCCTACGGCTAATGATTGCACCTGCTTCATAATATAATTCAGTGATTTCTCACCCTAACGAAGAAATGTTTCTCACCCCCTTAACAGGAAATGACTTAACCTATAGACCGATCGAATTCATGACCAACGTCCAAAATAACTGGGTAATGGAGAAGAAAGCAAAGGCAAGTTATTTTATCTACATATCATCATCTGTCTGGTCATGGCTAGAAAAGAAACGTGTGTGGAACCAGAAGCCCTTTTTCTACAACTTGTCCACGAGGCATATTTTTGCGTTCCTTCTCCGACTACTGTTATGGTCTGAAAGTTTGTGTCCTCTTAAAATGCACGTGTTGAAACATGACCCCAGGTGATGGTGTTAGGAGGTAGGGTCTTGGAAGCTGATGAGGTCATGGGGACAGAGCCCTCAGGAATGGGATTAGCATCCTTATAAATGAGGTCTGGAAAGGCTCCCTTGCCCCTCCCACTTCGTGACGATGCAATGAGAAAATGGCAGTCCGTGAACCAGGAGGCAGGCTCTCAGTCACTCAATTGCTAGAGCTTTGTTCTTGGACTTCTAGCCTCCAGGATGGTAAGCAATACATTTCTGTCGTTTATAAGCCCCCCTTGAAATTTTATTGGGAAGATGAAATCCCACGATGTAAGGAAGAGGAGACGACAAGGAACAGAGGCTGGGCTAGATGCAGTATAATGCAATGAAATGAATTACTGCAAGGGTGAGTGTTCACAACGAGATGCAAGAGCTGGAGGAAACTACTCATCAGATATATTTTATTATGTTAGACTCCTCTGCAAGGAGAAATCGTAGCTGGGATCAGTCCAGGGAGAGAAGAAAGGGACACCTGTGCATCCCGTTTCTTTTCTTGCCTCCCATCCCCCAAGGCTCACCCCGTGGGGACCTGACTCTCCTGAACTACAAGCCGCATCACTTGGCCCCTCGGTGGCCACACAGAAGGTCGGGAACCACACTCCTCAGTGCGACTGTCGATCTGAGTCCAGAGGCTGCGGGGCATTTGCGTGGTCACGTGTAGCCCAGGTTCAGTGTGGGTGTCAGTCAGCTGCGAGAGCTTGGAAAGAGGCAGCAGCGTTTGGAAGAACTGTCATTAGAAAGAAGAGAGTCATATAAGGCTTGTCTCCAATACGATCCACCTCTTGTGCTGCACGTATCTATTCGTGCGCTCTCCTTATCTCTAGATTCTATGGAATCGTTTTTTGTAAAACAATGAAAATGCTGAGAAGGGAAGTACAAGCCCAGTGCATCTAGAGGTCCTCATCCTTTAATTCATCACTGCCCAGCGATCCCTTTAAGGAGGCTTTAAGGGGACGACAGAGGATGAGATGGTTGGATGGCATCACCGACTCAACAGACATGAGTTTGGGTGAACTCTGGAAGTTGGTGATGGACAGGGAGGCCTGGCGTGCTGCGATTCATGGGGTCACAAAGAGTCAGACACGACCGAGTGACTGAACTGAACTGAATTGATAGATCCTTTATTCTCAATTCTCTCTGCTCCCATGTAATCAAATACTATAAAACAAGATTTTTGTCAGACTGGGCTGAGCCTTGTGTTGTTCACTCACTCAGTCGTGTCCAACTCTCTGTGACCCCATGGACTGTAGCACGCCAGGCCTCCCTGTCCATCAGCAACTCCCGGAATTTACTCAAACTCATGTCCATTGGGTGGGTGATGCCATCCAGCCTTCTCATCCCCTGCCGTCCCCTTCTCCTCCTGCTCCCAGTCCCTCCCAGCATCAGGGTCTTTTCAAATGAGTCGGCGTTGAGCTTTGGAAAGGCACAACAGTTAAAAGGTTTGCTTTCCTTTTTCACCCCTGAAGTATTAACTTTTGGCCACGTGGGGGCAGGATCACCCTGGTTGCGACCTCTCCCGCTTCAAGGTGGTGGACAGAGTGACCTCAGGGAAAAGTAAGGCAAGAATGTCATCACAGTCCTCAAGCCTGTAGCTGATGCTGAGANTCCTCCTGCTCCCAGTCCCTCCCAGCATCAGGGTCTTTTCAAATGAGTCGGCGTTGAGCTTTGGAAAGGCACAACAGTTAAAAGGTTTGCTTTCCTTTTTCACCCCTGAAGTATTAACTTTTGGCCACGTGGGGGCAGGATCACCCTGGTTGCGACCTCTCCCGCTTCAAGGTGGTGGACAGAGTGACCTCAGGGAAAAGTAAGGCAAGAATGTCATCACAGTCCTCAAGCCTGTAGCTGATGCTGAGACTCTGATTAATACTCTTCCTTTCCCTCCGCCATCACTAAATCCTACATGAAGGACATGTGTGCTGGCGTAAAATGGTGTTTCTCAAGTTGCTTCATAAAGGCCACCCAAGGGTGTGGTCTGTGTCACTGAAGATGGTGCTCCATCTCTGCTGAGTAGCCTCCTCATCCCAATGCTGCGACTGCCACACTTTCCTTCTCATGAGGACTGGATTGAAACCAAGAAAAGGAAACCAGGGCAATTCACAGATTGGATCCAGTGGACAGAGAGAAGCCCAAGCAATGATCATCGTCACATTTAGAATACGAACTGGTTTCCATTGCTGTCTAGTCACTGAGTCGTGTCTGACTCTTTGTGACCCCATGGACTGCAGCACGCCAGGCTTCCTTGTCCTTCGNCCCTGGGATTTCTTTGGAAGGAATGATGCTAAAGCTGAAACTCCAGTACTTTGGCCACCTCATGCGAAGAGTTGACTCATTGGAAAAGACTGTGATGCTGGGAGGGATTGGGGGCAGGAGGAGAAGGGGACGACCGAGGATGAGATGGCTGGATGGCATCACTGACTCGATGGATGTGAGTCTGAGTGAACTCCGAGAGATGGTAATGAACAGAGAGGCCTGGCGTGCTGCGATTCATGGGGTCGCAAAGAGTCGGACACGACTGAGCGACTGAACTGAACTGAACTGAAGTGTTAGGAACCCTTACGGGAATATACTGTCATGTGGGTGCTCCTTCCTGTTCAAGTTAGGGGGACACTTCCCCAAAAGAACTGTTCTTGGAGAATGTGTACAAGAAGGAGAGACCAGAATTTTACTTCATTCATGCTTAGATGTTAGGTGGATGGAGAAGTTTAGGGGGCATGTAAGAACCTAAAGACTCACGTTTTCCTCTCTGTCTAAAGCTGGGAGCTTAGAGCATCAGCTCACGACTGATACGGCAGGACCATCCTATATCTTCACACGGGACATAGCGTGAGTTGCCCGCAGGCCAAGCGGTGGCTGCGGGACGTCACTGAGCTCAAGCCTCCTTGGTGGGACTCCAACCAGGACGAAGCCTTTTGGGGTAGAGGAGGTTATGGAATAAGGGATCAGGGAGGGGCTGTCTTAGGAAACAGCAGTCAGAGAGAGATCAGGGAGAAAGCTCATCGCCCTTGTCAAGGAAATGCTTCGTGGACCAGTCCCTGAAAGGCCTCTGAAGAATCCCAAGTGTTCTCACGATGGAGCAGGCCTGCCACCCACAACTCACCGCCCCCTAGTATTTCACGGCAGCAGACAGAAGACGCCCCCCTTTCCACTGCCAGCCTCCTCCTTGCAGCTCCCTGCGATGCACCCCCACACTGCAGAGCAGACTCAGCTCAGAAGGGAGGGCGCAGGCTGCAAAGGATGCGAAACTGAAGTTTCTAATTGGGCCGGGCTTTTGAATCCCTGGTGAAGTAGGCCTTTAGCGTCAAGGTAAAACTAGAAGCAACCAGAAAGGCATAGAGACCTCCCAAGATATTACCAGGGTCAGGGGAGGGAGATTGGGGCCAGTACAGTTTTCTTTGTGGCTTATTGGGAAGACTACTATCTGGACAGCCAAGCGGTGCTGGTCTTGTCTTTCCTGATTTCTCCTTCTCGTTTTTTGCTCTCTTCTACTTATTCCCAAAATACTTGTCCTTAAAAGATGAGAGACAGCCAAGTCCCCGCATAGCTTTTCTTTCCATGAAGAGGCCAGAAAAGAAACAAAGAAACCTCCACGCCAGGGTCCTGGGAGACTGAAAGGGAGCAGAGACTGGAGCAGGGTCTCTGAGGTCTCTCTGACCCCGAGAAGCTTGACTTACAGATGAAAGAGGGATGGGGAAGGAAGGAGAAAGTGAGACTGAGGCTGCGATGTAGGAGAGAGGGGCCAAGGCCAAACTGAAGTGAGATAAAGGACCGGCAGGCCTCTCCATCTAACCTCAAGGCCGGATGCGGAGCAGCCTTAGAGGGTCCTGTGAGGGCGAAGCCCTGGGCTGGTTTGGGCTTGACTAGTCTGAGCAAGCGTGTATTTTGAGTGACAATCTCTTACCTCACCTTCCTGCCCTACCTGTCTTGTCACCAGAAGTCCCACAAAACTCGCCCGAGTCCCTGGGGCCCCTGCCTAGCTAGCTGAGAGCTGCGGTGCTGCAGTCTAAACGGGCTTTCAGAGGTGGGCTCAGGAAGTCACTGGGCTCTGGACCCAGCAGCGTAGCTTGTGGATGGCAGGGCTGCAGGGGGAGACAGAGAGCAGGTCCCATGTACTTCCCAGAAGCAGGCTCTTCCCCAAGCACANCGGTGCTGCAGTCTAAACGGGCTCACCTCTGAAGGATGCTAGGACCTCAGGAAGTCACTGGGCTCTGGACCCAGCAGCGTAGCTTGTGGATGGCAGGGCTGCAGGGGGAGACAGAGAGCAGGTCCCATGTACTTCCCAGAAGCAGGCTCTTCCCCAAGCACAGAGCTGATAACGGCACGGGCGGGCTCACACGAGATGGTCAGCGCCTCCTGGGTCCCTGGGGTCAGTGTCCCTGAAGGCTTTCCCCAGGACAGACGGCTGCTTTCGCACCCCAGGCTCCCCGAGGTGCGCGGGGAACAGATGGGCTGCTCTGTTTTCTTGCTTGCCTTCCGGGCCTCTTCCCACCTGTGATTTCCTGTCTGTAACTTGGGTGCTTATCGCTCTTTGCAGCAACTGAACTGTTTGCTGCGTGTCTTGCGCTCCCAGTGAACTGGCGAGCACTTGAGACTGCCTTCTCCGTGTCCCCTCTAGTGCCTAATTGAGGGGAAACGGTAAGTGCCCCGAGAACTGAGGGCAAGTCCTGCACTAGGGCTTCTGACTCCAAAGAGACGCTGCCTCTCGTGGAAGGGGGTAGGCGACAGCCTCCTTCCCACCTGAGTGAAGGTCAGGGTAGGAAGGGAACCTGGGGACCGAGGGATTCAGCACTTGGGGCTCACAGTTGCAAACTGAAGAAATAAACTCCGGGTTTTTAGGACTGGAAGGAACAGATTGGAATGATATTGGGTGGTTCATGCATATACTGGGAAGGCTGCAAATATGGACCCTGAGACAGACTGGAGAAAGGGGTGATATACAACCAGAGACATAAGCAAAATTCATAGACTCCTATGGCTAATGATTGCACCTGCTTCATAATATAATTCAGTGATTTCTCACCCTAAACAAGAACACTCACTCCCTCTTAACAGGAAATGACTTAACCTATAGACTGATCGAATTCATGACTA
>SJYH01004217.1:230427-245750 GCA_006408735.1 Sylvicapra grimmia | reverse complement strand
TATAACTGTTAACTGTTTGGTGTATTTCTATTCATCATTATGCAGATGCATTTTTACAAAATTGGGTTCCTATTGTAAATAAAGACTTGTATCTTGCTTTTTATCACTTATACGTGCCTTTATTATGAAATATTAAATGTAATTCAAAGTACACTCTATTTTTGTATCCAATATTTGGAATTATATTTTAATACCTTTTTAAAAATAAATTAAGCAACAGTCTTGTATTTTCATTTTTGTTTGCCTCAGTTATTTGAGGTTACACTTTTAGAATAAGAATGATTGAATCAAAGAATAGGAAGTTTTCCAGGCCTTTGGTGTGCTTGGGCTTCCCTGGTGGCTCAGAGGTTAAAGCATCTGCCTGGAATGCTGGAGACCCGGGTTCGATCCCTGGGTCGGGAAGATCCCCTGGAGAAGGAAATGGCAACCCACTCCAGTACTCTTGCCTGGAGAATCCCATGGAGGGAGGAGCCTGGTAGGCTCCAGTCCATGGGGTCGCAAAGAGTCGGACACGACTGAGTGACTTGACTTGACTTGACTTGACTTGGTGTGCTTAGTCGCACAGCATTCAGAAGGTGTAGCTGACTACAAAGTTAAAAATCTAATAACTAACCTTCTAACTCATGCATTAAATCACATAATGTACACATGCTGTTTTTTCCTGCTGACTCTGCTGATAAGTTCTTTCCTGTTTTGCTAGTTGTTCTTATCTTGAGTCACAGGTGCTTAAGCCCACGTGGTCGGCAGAAAAACTGTTGGAACATCTTGATCAAAGGCAGACAGCCATAATGGCCATGAATCATGGGAAAGTCAGGAACAGTGGCCCCTGCTCAGTGAAGCCTTGCTCACCTAGTCCTACCATCCCAACCCTCATAATTCTCTTTAAATTGACTTGCCCTCTTTCAGAGAGCAGGAGGGCAGTTTTCAAGATGCTAGTCTGCTACCCTCCTCATTTGCCAGCAAAGTGTTAAATTTCTCTTTCTTTGTTCTCACAACCTTGACCACATTACTCTTTCTTTCTTTGTTATTTTTTAAATTACTCAAGTATTGATAGTACATTTATAGGAGACTTGGAAAATACAGAACAAATTTACATTTAGTTCCACTATATATTACAATTATCTTTTTAAGAAGATAAATTAAGATTTTTAGTTGGAGTTTCAATATCAAACAATCAAAAATTAATAGAATGGACACGCAGACAAGTGGAAGGGTATTGTTGATGTTTAGCTGCTCAGTTGTGTCTGACTCTTTGCGACCCCTTGGACTGTAGCCTGCCAGGCCTCTCTGTCCCAGGAATTCTCCAGGGAAGTGTACTGGAGTGGGCTGCCATTTCAGGAGAAGGATATAGTAGACACTAAAAGCACTGATAACAAATTCAGCATGATAAAGATTTGTAAGATGCTCACACACAGTAGGATACAAATTCTATTCAAGTTCCCATAGACCATAAACTGGGAGACTCTGGAACACAGCCAGGTTGCCCTCATTACTCACGCAGCACTGGGGGCAGGGAGCTAATTTTCAGGTACAAAAGGTTATATCAATTTATTTCTTTAAATTAATTTTTAATTGGAGGGTGATGCCACATGTGCAATCTCATTATCAGACCAGCCCCCCACTGCCACTGCTGAAGAGCCACGAGCAAGCCCTGCAGGGCAAGCAAGGGCCCCATGCCTCGTCGTCAGGCAGGAGGAGGAAGCCGTTCGTCTTGGACTCTCGTCTTGGACTCTGCTATTACGGGTACGGGCTGTGGTCCTGGGCCAAACAGGGCAAAACGTCAAATCAGTGGCACAGGGTGGGGAAGCATGCAAGTGCTCTCTTTGTCATGACGGCAAGTGACAGACGCCCACCCCAGCCCTAAGCCTTCAAGCGTCGTCTGAGGCCGCTTTACTGACGAGGGCATTCTTCAGAGCGCCTTTGACACCCTGGTTGCGCAGAGTGTAGATCAGGGGTCGAGTAAAGGGGTGACGCAGCTGTAGATCCGGGCGACGTGGCGGTCCCGGTCCTCCGAGGCGCTGGACCGGGCGCAGGTAGAGCAGGCTGCCGCAGCCGTGCTGCCGCGGGGCCGCGCGAGGCGGGAGGAGCGGGGCGAGGAGGCCCGCGGCGGCCGAGCCGATGCGCACGTGGGAGGCGGCGGCTGTGGGCGCAGGCCCGCCGCAGGGCCCGGCGCGGCGCACAGGAGGTGGTTGACTTCGCGGCGGTGCCCGCGGAAGGGCAGGGTGAAGATGAGGACGGTGAGCGGCAGGGAGAGGAGGGGGCCGGCCCGCCGGCCGGACGCGGAGCTTCCGGGCCACGCGGCGGGTGGCGGACGGCCACGCAGCGGTCACGGGCCGTGACCGCCAAGAGGAAGCAGCCGCGCTGCCCAGGGTGACGAAGAAGAGCATCGGGCCCCACAGCCAGCCAGGGGGGTGGGCTTCTGGGCCCCCGAATGTTGGAAAGCATCAAGGGCCCCACCGCGGTGGTGCAGCCGACTTCCAGGAAGGACAGACCGCACAGGCAGAAGTGCACGGGGTGTGGAGGGAGCTGTGCGCGCACACCGCCCAGAGGATGGCCGCGTTGCCGCAAAGGGCCACCAGGTGGAGGACGGGGCAGAGGCGAAGAGGAGGACCTGGAGTTCTGGGACGGTGGTGAAGACCCGAAACCCAGACTCCGTGGGGCCAGACTGGTTGAGGACAGGGGTCCTCGCACACGTCTCCTGCGGGAGAAGACCACAGGCGCTGAGACGGCCTTTCCTGGATCGCTCAGTGGTGTGAGTAGAATCAAGGACTTTACACTGTGCTTTTGATTTGGAATTGCCTGTTTAGTATCCAGGTTCCAATCTCAGTGTTTGGAAATGAATTCACAATAGAGGGCGTGGTACATTCTCCCCGGGAAATCTTCCTGAATGGGATAGATTCTAATCTGCAGAAGTTTCTGATGACAGATGTCTTTTTTTTTTTTAAACTTTGCTATTTAAAATCCAGTTGACAAGGGCTAATTCTTTGCTTGTATTTAGAGTTGCGTACAGTTGTACTTGTTATCTGTGGGAGATGGATGCCAAAGTCCGGGAAGGCTTAAGTTCCTTTCATAAAATAGGATAGTGTTTGCCTATAACCTACACACATCCTCCCATATACTTTATATCCTCTCTAGATTACTTAAACTGCTAAGTCACTTCAGTCGTGTGCGACTCCGTGTGATCCCATAGGCAGCAGCCCACCAGGCTCCCCCATCCCTGGGATTCTCCAGGCAAGAACACTGGAGTGGGTTGCCATTTCCTTCTCCAATGCATGTAAGTGAGAAGTGAAAATGAAGTCGCTCAGTCATGTCTGACTCTTAGCGACCTCATGGACTTAGCCTATGGACTGCAGGCTCCTCCGCCCATGGGATTTTCCAGGCAAGAGTACTGGAGTGGGGTGCCATTGCCTTCTCCGAATACCTAATACAATGCAAATGCTTTGTAAATAGTTGCTGGTGCCCTGCAAATTTAGGTTTTGCTTTGGGGAATTTTCTGGAAATTAAAAAAATTCTCTATTGCTGAATGGTCAAATCCATGGGTGCAGGTCCAACATCCGTTGGATCATTGTAAAAGCAAGAAAGTTCCACAAAAACATCTACTTCTGCTTCATTGAGTACACCAAAGCCTTCAACTGTGTGGATTGCAGCAAACTGTGGAAAATCCTTAAAGAAATGGGACTACCAGACCACCTGACCTGCTTCCTGAGAAATCTGTTTGCAGGTCAAGAAGCAACAGTTAGAACTGGACATGAAACAACAGACTGATTGCAAATCAGGAAAGAAGTATGTCGAGGCTGTATACTATCACTCTGCTTATTTAACTTATATGCAGAGTACATCATGAGAAACCGTGGGCTGGATGAAGCACAAACTGGAATCAAGATTGCCGGGAGAAATATCAATAACCTCAGATATGCAGATGACACCATCTTTATGGCAGAAAGCAAAGAAGAACTAAAGAGCCTCTTGATGAAAGTGAAAGAGGAGAGTGAAAAAGTTGGCTTAAAACTCAACATTCAGAAAACTAAGATCATGGCATCTAGTCCCATCACTTCATGGCAAATAGAAGGGGAAACTGGAAACAGTGTCAGACTTTATTATTTTGGGCTCCAAAATCAGTGCAGATGTTGATTGCAGCCATGAAATTAAAAGATGCTTACTCCCTGGAAGAAAAGTTATGACCAACCTAGACAGCATATTAAAAAGCAGAGACATCACTTTGCCGACAAATATCTGTCTGGTCAAGGCTATGGTTTTTCCAGTAGTCATGTATGGATGTGAGTTAGATTATAAAGAAAACTGAGCACTGAAGAATTGATGCTTTTGAACTGTGGTGTTGGAGAAGACTCTTGAGAGTCCCTTGGACTGCAAGGAGATCTAACCAGTCCATCCTAAAGGGGATCAGTCCTGAATATTCATTGGAAGGACTGATGCTGAAGCTGAAACTCCAATACTTTGTCCACCTGATGCAAAGAACTGACTCATTTGAAAAGACCCTGTTGCTGGGAAAGATTGAAAACGGGAGGAGAAGGGAATGACAGAGGATGAGATGGTTGGATCACCGTCTCAATGGACATTGAGTAGGCTCTGAGAGTGAGTTGGTGATGAACAGGGAAGCCTGGTGTGCTGCAGTCCATAGGATCACAAAGAGTTGGACATGACTGAGTGACTGAACTGAACTGAACTGATGGGTACAGACCATGTGGATAGGGAGGACAGACTCTATTAATAATTGTAGATATTTTCAAAATTAGGTAAATCAATGTATTATTTACATTTTTGGTAAACATTCTTTTTGAAATATAGCATACAGAGAAAGAACTTCACAAATTCTAAATGTACAGTTTGATCTGTTTTTTACGTAGTAAATGTACCAGCATAAACTCTATCAAGATTAAGAAATAGAAAATTTCTAGTAACATTCTTTATATCTTCTCTCAGTCTTTATGCTTCACAAATATAACCACTTTTTTGGCCTTATCACTGAAGATTAGTTAAACTGTGCTTCAATTTATATATGTAATAATAAAGTGCGTGCTTTATTGTGCCTGGCTTCAACATTATGTCTGCAAAGTCAGTCTTGCTGTTTTGTATAGCAAGACTTTATTCTTTCCACTGTGTTATAGTATCCCATTTTTTTACAGCTACATTATAATTTATTCATGAGTTTTTCACTTTTCATCCAATTTTGACTCCATATGAAACTAGGCAAACATCTTTTATTACAACCCTTTCTGATATATACTCTTTGTGTATTTCCTCTCATTTGAATATTTTAAAAAAAATTTCAACCATGAACCTAAACTTTTAAGACTTGGACAAATTCAGATGAAAGGAACATGTAAAGGGAATCAGGTAATAATGAAGTGGAGCTGCCTGAGGTAAGAAAAGAAAATAAGAAAACTAAAGATGCAAGAGCAGAATGCAAATAAGCATTAAAACCATCAGGTGAATAAGTTTTATGAGGGAAGGGGAAAATACCTGTCAACTAAGCACTTTTATATTAGAGTGGGCTACACTTTTATTTTCAATACAAATCCCCAAAAGACAATAGAGCAATGTCTACAGAGTTTAAAGAAAAACAATTTTTGTGAAAGAATGCTATACCCAGGCTTTAGAGCTTTATGTTCAAAAGCAACAGAAAAAGTTTCTCAAATTTACCAAGGCTTAGGAAACATGGGCATACCTTGGAGATACTGTGAGTTCAGTTCAAGACCATAAAAATAAAGCAATTATCACGATAAAGCAAGTCACAATTTTTTTTTTGGTTTCCCAGTGCATTTAAAAGTTATGTTTACACATACTGTAGTCTATTAAATGTGCAGTAATAGCATTATGTCTAAAAATATGAAAGTGAAAGTGAAAGTCTTAGTCACTCAGTTGTGTCTGACTCTTGGTGACCCCATTGGCTATAAAAATATAGAGACTTTAATTAAATGCTAATGATCATTTGAGCTTCTGCCAGTCATAATCTTTGCAAGAGTAATACAAAGATCACAGAAAACAGATCACGATAAAAAATAGAACAATAATGAAAATGTTTGAAATATTGCAAGAAATTACCAAAATGTGACACAGAAGGAACAAGTGAGCAAATCTATTGGAAAATGGCATCAATAGACTGGCTCGATGCAGGGCAAACCTTCAAGTTGTCAAACAATGAAATATCTGTGAAGTACAGTAAAGTGAAAGTGAAGTCGCTCAGTCGTGTCCAACTCTTTGCGACCCCATGGACTGCAGCCCACCAGGCTCCTCCGTCCATGGGATTCTCCAGGCAAGAATACTGGAGTGGGTTGCCATTTCCTTCTCCAGGGGATCTTCCTGACCCAGGCATCGAACCCAGGCCTCCCACACTGCAGGCAGACACTTTAACCTCTGAGCCACCAGTCAAGTGAAGCACAGTAAAATGAGGCATGCTTGTGAGAGATGGAATATTTCCTGTGTTATCAGTAAATAAGGATGTCACAGTCGTCAGCGTTTGCAGCCTCCCGTGTGAGCTGGTGAGCCCTGAGGGTCACAGGAGGGAGACGATCTGCCTTCTAGCAGCCAGCAGTCTGTGGTCACTCCCTAAGGAAGTGAGCCCCGAGGAAAGGAAGCTCAGGATGTGAAACACAGGAAGCTGGTCCCAGATAGCTGAGGCGCATGTCAAAGGATGATTTCAGTGAGCCCAGACTCTTGCATTTCCCCCTACATAGACAGGAGCTAAATTCCTTAGCTTGGATTACCTGGTTTTCTTTAATTACTAATCACCTTTCACTTTTGACATTCAGACTACCTGCCCTTTGCTGCAAAGCTTCTATAGGACCTGGCTCCTCCCCTCGCCTCCTGGGAGTAGTTCTCAGGGTCACTTGAGATGCTGTCTTGAAGTCCTAAAAATTCCCACCAAATAAAACATAACTCTCAACTTTTATGTTGTGAATATTTTTTAAGTTGACACTTGCATGCCATTCAATTTAAGTATAATTAAAATAATTCCTCAATAAAAAAATCTGGGTTGCTGAGTGATTAATATTACTCCAAGATGGTGGAGTAGAAGGACGTGCACTCATCATCTCCTGCCAGAACTCCAAAATTAGAACTCCCTGCTGAACAGCCATCGACAGGAGAATGTTGGATCCTGCCAAAAAACGATACTCCACATCCAAAGGAGACGCTCCCGCAGGACGGTAGGAGGGGTGAAATCGCATGTAGAACCAAACCCCATACTGGCCAGAGACAAACACTGTGCACACCAGGACCCAGAGATGCCACAGGTCTGAGCCAGACCTGGGCTTCCGTGTCTCCTGTGGAGGGCCGGGTCAGCAGTGGCCTGCCGCAGGGGCAGCGGCTCTGGGTGCAGCAGACCCGGGTATGGTATAAGCCCTCTTGGAGGAGGTCACCGTTAACCCTACCATAGAGCTGCCAGAACTTACAGACTGCCAAGAATAGACGCTCGGAGGGCACAACCAGAACCTTGTGTGCACCAGGATCCAGCAGAAAGGAGCTGTGACCCCACAAGAGACTGACCCAGACTTGCCTGTGAGTGTCCCGGAGTATCTGGCGGAGGCAGCGGTGGGTCAGCGGTGCCCTGCTGCAGGGTTGGGGGCACTGAGTGTAGCAGTCCATGCACGGGACCTTTTGAAGGAGGTCGCCATTATCTTCATTACCTCCACGATAGTTTGGCCTCAGGTCAAATAATAGGGAGGGAACACAGCCCCGCCCATCCACAGAAAATTGGATTAAAGATTTACTGAACATGGCCCGACCCATCAGAACAAGACCCAGTTTCCCCCTCAATCAGTCTCTCCCATCATGAAGCTTCCATCAGCTTCTTATCCTTCTTTATCAGAGGGAAGACAGAATGGAAACCACAGTCACAGAAAACTAACCAAACTGATCACATGGACCACAGCCTGGTCTAACTTAATGAAACTATGAGCCATGCTGTGTAGGGCCACCCAAGACAGACGCGTCATGGTGGAGAGTTCTGACAAAATGTGGTCCACTGGAGAAGGGAATGGCAAACCATTTCAGTATTCTTGCCTTGAGAACCCCGTGAACTGTATGAACTGTATGAAAAGGCAAAAAGATAGGACACTGAAAGATAAACTCCCCAGGTTGGTAGGTTCCCAATACTGGAGATCAGTGGAGAAATACCTCCAGAAATAATGAAGAGACGGAGTCAAAGCAAAAACAACACCCAGTTGTGGATGTGAGTGGTGATGGAAGTAAAATTTGATGCTGTAAAGAGTAATATTGCATAGGAACCTGGAATGTTAGGTCTATTAATCAAGGCAAATTGGAAGTGGTCAAGGCAGAGGAACCAGAGATCAAATCGCTAACATCCATTGGATCATTGAAAAAGCAAGAGAGTTCCAGAAAAACATCTATTTCTGTTTTATTGACTATACCAAAGCCTTTGACTGTATGGATCACAATAAACTGTGGAAAATTCTGAAAGAAATGGGAATACCAGACCACCTGACCTGCCTCCTGAGAAACCTGTATGCAGGTCAGGAGAACTGGACATGGAACAACAGACTGGTTCCAAATAGGAAAAGGAGTACGTCAAGGCTGTATATCATCACCCCGCTTATTTAACTTATATGCAGAGTACATCATAAGAAACGGTGGGCTGGAAGAAGCACAAGCTGGAATCAAGATTGCCGGGAGAAATATCAATAGCCTCAGATATGCAGATGACACCACCCTTATGGCAGAAAGTGAAGAAGAACTAAAGAGCCTCTTGATGAAAGTGAAAGAGGAGAGTGAAAAAGTTGGCTTAAAGCTCAACATTTAGAAAACTCAGATCATGACATCTGGTCCCATCACTTCATGGCAAAACAGGTGGGGAAACATTGGAAACAGTGATAGCCTTTGTTTTCTTGGGCTCCAAAATCACTGCAGATGGTGACTGCAGTCATGAAATTAAAAGACACTTGCTCCTTGGAGGGAAAGTTATGACCAACCTAGACAGTATATTGAAGAGTAGAGACATTACTTTGTCAACAAAGGTGCGTCTAGTCAAGGTTATGATTTTTCCAGTGGTCATGTATGGATGTGAGAGTTGGACCATAAAGAAAGCTGAATGCCGAAGAATTGATGTTTTTGAACTGTGGTGTTGGAGAAAACTCTTGAGAGTCCCTTGGACTGCAAGGAGATCCAACCAGTCCATCCTAAAGGAGATCAGTCCTGGGTGTTCATTGGAAGGACTGATGTTGAGGCTGAAACTCCAATACTTTGGCCACTGGATGTGAAGAGCTGACTCATTGGAAAGGACCCTGATGCTGGGAAAGACTGAAGGTAGGAGAAGTGGATGACAGAGGATGAGGTTGTTGGATGGCGTTGCCAACTCAATGGACGTGAGTTTGGGTAAACTCCAGGAGTTGGTGATGGACAGGGAGTGTTGGTGATGGATGGTGTGCTGTGGTTCATGGGGTTACAGAGTCGGACATGACTGAGCGACTGAACTAAACTGAAACAGGAGATGGCAAGAGTGAACGTCGACATTTTAGGAATCAGTGAACTAAAATGGACTGGAATGGGTGAATTTAACTCAGATGACCATTGTATCTACTACTGTGGGCAGAAATCCCTTAAAAGAAATGAAGTACCCATCATAGTCAGCAAAAGAGTCCAAAATGCAGTACTTGGATGCAATTTCAAAAATGACAGAAGATCTCTGTTTGTTTCCAAGGCAAACCATTCACTATCACGGTAATCCAAGTCTATGCCCCAACCAGTAATGCTGAAGAAGCTGAAGTTGAATGGTTCTATGAAGACCTTCAAGACCTTCTAGAACTAATACCCCAAAAGATATCCTTTTCATTATAGGGGATACTGGAATGCAAAAGTAGGAAGTCAAGAGATCCCTGGAGTAACAGGCAGATTTGGCATTGGAGTACAAAACGAAGCAGGTCAAAGGCTAACAGAGTTTTGCCAAGAGAATGCATTGGTTATCACAAACACCCTCTTCCAACAACACCAGAGAAGACTTTACACACGAACATCACCAGATGGTCAACACTGAAATCAGGTTGATTATATTCTTTGCAGCTATAGATGGAGAAACTCTATACAGTCAGCAAAAACAAGACAGGAAGCTGACTGTGGCTCAGATCATGAACTCCTTGTTGCCAAATTCAGAGTTAAATTGGAGAAAGTAGTCCATGCAAGTCCATGGGGTTGCAAAGAGTCGGACATGAATAAGCGAATGAACTGACTGAACTGGGTGATTAACCAAATTGAAGATTGAGGGAGTTGCAATGTAAAAACTTGGTTTGAAAAATCAAAGAATAAGATATGTAGTTAACACTAAATGGTTAATGCAAATACTGTTAAAAGCAAAAAAAAAAAAAAACTAAAGATAATTATTGAAAGAATGCATAATATAAAATGTAAAAAGTTAGAATAGCTCTGCATATTTAAAACCACAAAGTGCACAATTGGGAAATTGGTAGTGAAGGATGGGAGAAATGTAAGTATACTAATTTTTTCAATCAATGGAAGCAAGAATTCAAGAGCTATTTCATGTAGATATGACCAATTAGGGGACTACCTATTCAAACATAAATTTCTGAATAATAATCTTAAGTAGAATAAACACACAGCATATCAACTCCAAACAATCTGATTTTAAAAGTAAATATAGTGCAGAGAGGCAAAGGAAACAAAGGAAAATGTGAGCAAGCATATAAGATAAAAATAGCTTAATGTAAGCTGAGAAAAGTACTTTGCTTCTGGAAATAAGTTTAAGAGAGGCTTATGTTTTATTAAAGAGTATCTCACACTTACACGAGAAAAAAATTCAACCAAGTTTACGCATAGTGACATTAAAAGGCTAGCATCACTTTTATTTAGCATTGTGTTTTAGGATGTAGCCTGTGAAAGAAGACAGAAAAAGGATGCAGAATATTTGATTGTTTAATTTAAGACACAACAGAACAAATTGGAAAACTGAGATGAATAAGACATTCATCACGGTGGCTGGTTCCAAATGAAATGGAATAGGGAATCTCCTAACTAAGCTTGACTGATGTGTCACATTAACCAATGCTGCTCCTTCCCTCTGTACAGGGAACTATATGAAGCCCACGGTACACTGAACACAAGAGACCTGTGGCTTATTCTCTGGCATGTTTGAGCATTCCTACAACCACACTGAACTGTACGTTTAAAACTCAGCTGGGTTTCACCCAAACCTACTTCGGCCATTTGGATTCATTTTTGTAATGATGTAATTTTATTAAATTAAGATTCAAATTTTTAAAAAGTGGAAGAAAGCTAGAAGATAGTGTAGATAAATATTTTTCAGGTCTCAGAGTACAACCAAGTGACTTACAACCAAATAAGCAGAACACATAAAAATATTGACACTTGGACAGAATAAACATTTAAAAGTTGTGCGTCAAAAATACAATAAGCAAACGGAATAGAAAATGAAAATTTACCTCCCAGCAAAAAGTTCATCATCAGAAGAACAAGCAATTCAAGAAAGAAAACTTCAAAGACATATAAACATTCAATTTCATTATCATTCAAATAAATATAAACGTAAATAAAATTGAATATTATTTTCTGCTTAGAAACTGTTTTGGAAAAATAATATCTAGTGTTGTGAAAGTTGCAAAGAGGGATATATTCCCAAACATTGCTGAAAGTGAAAGTCCCTTAATTATGTCTGACTCTTTGCGACCCCATGGACTATACAGTCCATGGAATTCTCCAGGCCAGAATACTGGAGTGGGTAGCCTTTCCCTTCTCCAGGGGCTCTTCCCCACCCAGGGACTGAACCTGGGTCTCCTGCATTGCAGGCAGATTCTTTACCATCTGAGCTCTTTGGGAAGCTCCAGTTACTGGAAGTATAACAGTGCTATAAAGATGTGTGGAGTGCAATCTGGTAATATGTCATAAAAGACTTGAAGAAATGCGTTCACTTTGATTCAGCAATAATATATTAAGGAATTTATTCTTATAAATTAACCATGTGTATGTGCACAAAATTGTTGACAGGAATATTCATTACAGTTTCTGATATAACAGTGAAAATTGTACCAACCTAAATATCATTAATGAGAAAATGCTTAAATTTATTGAGGTCTCGCCATGCTATGGAAAAATGCAATCATTTGAAAATGATGTTGTGGAAAATGCTTTATGAGATCAGGAGACCCATGAAAAAACAGATCATAAAAAAGTGTTAAACCAGGATTCCATTTAAGAGATAGTGATTTCTATTCATAAAAAAAGAATATATCTTAAAATATTAACAATGAGTATTACCAGGTTGGTGGGATTTTAGTTTATGCTTTTCTTTGGTTTATGCTTTTCTATATTTACACATTTGACAGTAAGTGTACCCAATTTTGCAATCGTTTAAGAAATTTTAAAAATCTCCTTTATCTTTTGGCATTTTAACATAATGTTGAGAGGAAGAATGGTAGAGTGTCGTCGCATGGATTTTTGTAGTCAGATCTGAGTACGGGGACTTGTCTGGTGGTCCAGTAGCTAAGATTCCAAGCTCCCGATGCAAGGGGCTTGAGTTCAATCCCTGCTCAAGGAACTAGATCCCACATGCTGCAACTAGGACCCAGCACAGCCAAACAAATAAATGTTTAAACAATTAGGTCTGAGTGTGAAAACTGCCCTGATTTACTAATTTAATTTTCACATTAGTTACATTACTTGATGAGCCTTGATTCTCTAATGTGTGATTGGAGATGTGAATGTGGGAAATTTATGAAGACTGAATGTTTCAAATATATAATGTGCCTGGGACATAAGTGTCGAGTGAACATCAGTGACCTCTCTCTTTTCTCATGATGGTGAGTTTCCCTTGGCTAGTTACCCTTCAGTTCTTATCTTTTTCCTGGTGGACAGTGAGGTCCTTCTAGAGCTGTGCTTTCCCAGGTCTTGAGTTGCTCTACTAAGCATTGAAAATAAAAAGAAGAGTAAAAGAGAAAAGGAAGAAGAATAAAATGGAAGAGAGATTTCAGTAAAATAATGTGATCACATATCACCAAAAGCAAATAAGATAGATCTTAACTCAGGAAAACATTTAAAAACGAATCTATCTTATTAAGACGTGTGTGTGTGTGTGTGTGTGTGTGTGTGTTTTCAGTTGCTCAGTCGTACTCAACTCTTTGTGACCGCGTGGACTGTAGTTCAACAGGCTTCTCTGTCCAGGGAATTTTCCATGGCAAGAATAGTGACGCGGGTTGCCATTTCCTACTCCAGGGGATCTTCCCAAACCAGGGATCAAACCCATGTCTCTNAAAGAGGACGTGTGTGTGTGTGTGTGTGTGTGTGTGTTTTCAGTTGCTCAGTCGTACTCAACTCTTTGTGACCGCGTGGACTGTAGTTCAACAGGCTTCTCTGTCCAGGGAATTTTCCATGGCAAGAATAGTGACGCGGGTTGCCATTTCCTACTCCAGGGGATCTTCCCAAACCAGGGATCAAACCCATGTCTCTTGTGCCTCTGGCATTGGCAGGTGGGTACTTTACCACCAGCACCTCTGGAAAGTGAAAGTTGCTCAGTCGTGTCCGACTCTTTGTGACCCCATGGACTGTATATTCTCCAGGCCAGAATACTGGAGTGGGTAGCCTTTCCCTTCTGCAGGGGATCTTCCCAACCCAGGGATCAAATCCAGGTCTGCTGCACTGGNAACCCATGTCTCTTGTGCCTCTGGCATTGGCAGGTGGGTACTTTACCACCAGCACCTCTGGAAAGTGAAAGTTGCTCAGTCGTGTCCGACTCTTTGTGACCCCATGGACTGTATATTCTCCAGGCCAGAATACTGGAGTGGGTAGCCTTTCCCTTCTGCAGGGGATCTTCCCAACCCAGGGATCAAATCCAGGTCTCCTGCACTGGAGGCAGATTCTTTACCAGCTGAGCCACCAGGGAAGCCCAAGAATACTGGAGTGGGTAGCCTATCCCTTCTCCAGCGGATCTTCCCAACCCAGGGGATCAGACCCAGGTCTCCCACATTGCAGGTGGATTCTTACCAACTGAAGCACCAGGGAAGCCCCTATTAAGACATGAAAATCAAATAAGCAGCTTTTAAGTTGGATGGGAACCGTCAAGATTTGGTGCAAAACATACTTAGTGTATGGATAAAGCAAGGCATATAGTGCTGGAGCTTGATGTCTGCTTGGACAAGTCATGTCAGGGCAATTTCAAGGAAAAGACTACCACATATATTCACAGCGAGTCTATAAAATATGAAAAAATATCAAGCTTTGTACTTATGAATTAAGCATTTTCCCTTTCAACGGCCACTTTCAAATGTTTTGCACTTACTCTAACGGTGTTTCTTTCAAACCATTTTTGGAGTGCCACTGAGGGTTATTTTAAAAGAGTGCACATTTTCTCTTTTCTCATCAGTTGTGACATATGTTCACACTTGGAGGATACAGTTGCTCATTTTCTTGATAGCAAAGCATTTGAGGTACAGTGAAATAAAATAGAGTAATAAGTTAGGTGACCCCATTTTGCTATATAGAGTTTGAGCAAAACAGGAGTTGGTGAAGCTGATATTGTTGTATAGTAGAAACATACATTTTTCTTCAATTATTTAAGAAATAAAAGAATAAATATTATCGTTGCTATTAAGTGTACCATTTGAGAGGGGTGGCACAATCTTTGTGAACATTTTCCTCATGTTTTCAACTCAAGTTTTCAACTCTGAGTAATGGATTTTGTCATTCAAATTCATCTTTTTTGGCCACTGACCATGAAGTAATCTCTCCACTGATGCAAATGGAAAGTCTGACTGTGTCAGCATTTTCATCTGGCTAATGCATGAGAGCTGGTGGTGCTGGCAGAGAACCTGCTTGCCGACGCAGGAGATGCAAGAGGCACGGGTTCCGTCCTGGGGTCAGGAAGATCCCCTGGAGGGGGCACTGCAATCCACTCCAGTGTTCTTGCCTGGAGAATCCCACAGACAGAGGAGCCTGGCAGATTAGAGTCCATAGCATCACAGAGAGTTGGACACGGCTGAAGTGATTCAGCACGCGTGCGCACAGTGTATGAGAGGTTGACTGCATCTAAAAAAGCTCTTAATAGACATTATCCTTGCGCTAGCTCTTTATTTCTTCATGTCCAAAAGAGTGCTGTGCAAGTAGCAGCAGTTCTGTGTTCTGAGTCTTCATCATCTTGTCGCATTTCACGAGGCGTTTCAGGAGGCCTTCAAAACCTCATCTCTTGATTGCATAACAGTCCACGCAAATCCATGAGGTGGCATTTAATATTCTGTCTTCTACCACTCTTTCAAGACTATTCTGAGTGTCTCCCAGACCTGTCACCATTGCTACTCACAGAACTCACCCTTCTTCTGGGTGCCCAC
>SJYH01004217.1:177702-213006 GCA_006408735.1 Sylvicapra grimmia | reverse complement strand
TTGATGTACTCCTTTTCCTATTTGGAACCAGTCTGTTGTTCCATGTCCAGTTCTAACTGTTGCTTCCTGATCTGCATACAGATTTCTCAGGAGGCAGGTCAGGTGGTCTGGTATTCCCATCTCTTTTAGAATTGTCCACAGTTTATTGTGATCCACACAGTCAAAGGCTTTGGCATAGTCAATAAAGCAGAAGTAGATGTTTTTCTGGAACTCTCTTGCTTTTTCCATGATCCAGTGGATGTTGGCAATTTGATCTCTGGTTCCTCTGCCCTTTCTAAAACCAGCTTGAACATCTGGAAGTTCACGGTTCACGTATTGCTGAAGCCTGGCTTGGAGGATTTTGAGCATTACTTTACTAGCGTGTGAGATGAGTGCAATTGTGTGGTAGTTTGAGCATTCTTTGGCATTGCCTTTCTTTGGAATTGGAATGAAAACTGACCCTTTCCAGTCCTGTGGCCACTGCTGAGTTTTCCAAATTTATCATGGGCTGAAATAGTTCTGAATACTTGTAGAGCCATTACATGCTTTCCCAGGCAGCATCAGCAAGTGCCAAGTATGTTGCAAATCTACAAGGAGGTAGAAAAAGTTTCCTTTTACCTTTAGAATGAGAAGGGAGTGATCCAGTGTTCCCAGTTACATTCATAAAAGACAGGACCTCACAGGTGATATCTCACCTATGTGATGGCTGGAGGAAGGAGAACCAAGAGCCCAGAGAGACTGCCCAGTGGGACTGAAACTCCAGGAACCTTCCTAAATTAGAAACCACGCAGCAGTGAATTACCTTTCTATCTAGGATCTTGTCTCATAAATTCCATCTCCCAGACGAAAGTGATTGCCTCGCTCCTCCCTTGTTACTGGATAAACAGTCCAATTAAAACAGTCTCTCCACTTGGGATACCTGGTCAACGGAAGATCTAGGGTATGTTTGTCATAGTAGAGACCACTGTTAAACCCTTTATCAACATTCTCAGTGCTCTAAAATAATTTGTTGAGAATTAGGAAGTTACATAACCAAGGTCATTTGAACGTCCTGTTCCAAGGAGTGTCCTCCCACCAGGTGATTACAGCTGGGTTCAGCCCAAGTGTCAAATTATTATCACCCTGGAGAACTGACCGTATTTGTATCTTATCTAGCTTTCACGAGACCTAGCATACTGCTGTATATTTAATAGGTCCTCAGTGAATATTTACCTCAATGAATACTTACCATGGTATCTTTCTTTAACTCCCAGTGAGCAGGGAGAGTCCCTTAGGTCTTAGCAAATTAGCTTATTCCTTGCAAAAATGTTGCTTGGTCGTATGTATACAAATGTTTAAATATCTGTGTGTGAATGTATGATTCCATGTGCCCCATTTATTCAAGGGCAAGTGCTCTGCATGGGCCTGGAGTGATTAATGTAGTTCTTTGGTGTGTGTGCATGTGTGTGTATGTGTGTTTGTGTGCGTTTCTGTAGGGCAGTCACATCTCAACAGCCACACAGGGCTGAGCTACCTGAGTGGCTGAGCTACCCAGCGACTTTTGAGGTACATTTTGTGCCAAGGATTGCAATAATTCCAATAGCTAAGTCTTATGTTGTACTTACTGTTAATAAATTTCACACAGTTTGCATATATTAACTCACTTTATGCTCACAACAATTCTAAGAAGCAGGTATTATTGGTATCCATTTACATATTATGAAATGAAAGTACTCACTTGTGTCCGACTCTTTGTGACCCCATGGACATAGCTCACGAGGCTCCCTCGTCCCTGGGATTCTCCAGGCAAGAACACTGGAGTGGGTTGCCATCTCCTTCTCCAATACATGAAAGGGAAAAGTGAAAGTGAAGTTGCTCAGTTGGGTCCGGCTCTTAGTGACCCCATGGACTTAGGTGCAGTTTTTTTCATGCATCGTATCTTCCCAAGTAAATTGTAGTTGCTTGAGGGGAAGGGCCAGATGTATTGTGAATTGTATGTATGCAGTGATGACGTATTGTTTGACATTGTGTTTTCTTGCTAGTTTACTTCCCACCCCTGCAAATACATTGACCGAAAGCATCCGCCTGCACTGTTCTTTCTCTGACTTCTGTGGTATGGTGGTAAAGTCTTCACTGTATATCACTGCCATTTGAATTGTCGTTTTGTGACGGTAGTATATAAAATAAAATTAACTTTAAGACTTCTAAAAAAAAACAAACCTGGCTCTTATGTCAAAGATGAGCCGTAATGTTGCTTACATGGCCGAATAATGGCTGCGCCTACTCACTTGTAGCCTCTTCCTGGTTCTTCGCTCCAGCGACCGTGCTTCTTGCGGTTCCTCCTCCCCACGCCTCTTCCCAGCCACGGGGCCGCTGCACATGCTGTTCACTCTGCTGGGGCTCCCTCTTCTCTTTTCTCTTTAATAAGGGAGCTCCTCTTATCCTCTGTCCCAATTTCATGACAAGTTTCTCAGGGAAGGTTTCCCTGACCTTGGTAGCGTCAGGGTCAAGAGCACTTTTCGGAAGATTCCTTTTTGGAATCTCCACTATCCATCCATCACTGCGACTATCACTGCTATACATTTATGGATTAGCTTCTATTCCCACTGGGTGTGTGTAAGCTCAATGAGGGCAAAGGCTGAGTCTCCTTTTCTCCACCTTGTGTGCACACTGTGTCTATAATGAAAGGCGTTTCCAGCCTCGGTGCTGCCGACAGGTTGGGCTGGACGCTTCTGCCGTGCGGGCTGCCTTGCTTGCTGTGGGATATTTCACGGTGTCCGGGATCGTCCTTGCTGGGTCACAGTGCAGTAGCTTCTGCTTTCTTGTAACCAAACCTTTCTCCAGACATTATAAATGTTTCTCTGGGAGCCTCAGTTGCCCTCAGTTGAGACCCTTTGGGCTAGGCATATGGAAGGTGCTCAAAACTATTTGTTGTTGGGGCTTCCCTGGCAGTCCCATGGTTAATAGACCACGCTTCCAATGCACGGGGCGTAAGTTCCATCCCTGGTCAGGGAACTAAGATCCCACATGACACAGAGAGTGGCCCCAAACCCCTCAACTATTGTTGAATATTTGAATAAATAGCTCAAATCTCCCAGGACTGGGACTCTATGGGAATGGAATTTTCAATTCAAGATAAAGATTAAGAGGTTAGTATATGAACCCAGAATTATAGCTAATTGAGCCATATATGGAATATGTCTTTCTATCCACCTAAGATTGTCTGATGCATTTCCCTCACTGTTGTAAAGATACTTCAGATAAAATCAGAGCATCTTCTTCTCCATGCACTTCTAAGGAAGCATCAGTTTTTCTTACCAACTCTTCATTTTAAGTAACACAGATTAACTTCTGTCTGACAGTTTTCTTCAGAAGGAAGGTAACGGACTCACAGACAGAGAACAGATTTGAGGTTGCCGAGTGGGAGGAGAGGAGGAGAGGACTGGACTCGGGATTTGGGGCTGGTGGATGAAAACAATTGCCTTTAGAGTGGGTCAGCAACAAGGCCTTAATGTGTAGCACAGGGAGCTATTTTCAGTATCCTGTGATAAACCATAATGGAAAAGAACATTAAACAAAGAACATGTCAAAATAGAAGTAAGTTGTCTGTGTGGATCCTTGTTTGGGGGAATGAGGGAACAAGTGAATGGTTCTACAGCTAAGAATTCAAGACACATCTAGGGTAAGGGGAGGTTGGACAGGGGACTTATGACAGTGAACTCACACCCACACACACCCACACACTCATTCAGGCCATTAGCTGACCACAGAAATCTAGAAAGCGCTTAGATTTTGGGATGGTCTTGACCTGGGTTTGCATCCTGATTCAAGCCATTGGCTGCCTATCAGAGCCTGGGTACACTGTTGGAGCCATTGCCCCCAACTCCCAATTCAATTCATTTACCCTCAGGGGAAAAACACTTGGAGTAGATGAAGGAAACTCACATATTTGATTACCTAAGAATGTGTTTCCCATGTCCCATATTTTATCAGGAAACTGTTAGGAAGCCCTGTGATGATGGACCAAGCACTGCGTGGGATGAGAAATTTGTTGCTGCAATAACTCTGTTTCTCTTCCCTGATGTTCAGGGACTGGATTTAATTAATCCCAAAGGGAATTCGGGTGAAGAAGTAAAGCTTACTGGTATACTTTCCTTCAAGAAAACTATTTTTAAAGAGCAGCTTTAAAAAAAATTAAAGAATGTGAGTGGGGATATAAATTATCAATGCAGAAAAATTCCTTGTGGAATTCCTACACATGCCATCTTTCAGGAACTTTCATGTCCTAGTTGAGACAAGCACAAAGCAAAAGTAAGGACTTCAGCGAAAGGCTTAGCAGAGGGTCACTGGGGATGTGACCTCAACAGCTGAACCCTCAGGACTGNATGTTCAGGGACTGGATTTAATTAATCCCAAAGGGAATTCGGGTGAAGAAGTAGAGCTTACTGGTATACTTTCCTTCAAGAAAACTATTTTTAAAGAGCAGCTTTAAAAAAAATTAAAGAATGTGAGTGGGGATATAAATTATCAATGCAGAAAAGTTCCTTGTGGAATTCCTACACATGCCATCTTTCAGGAACTTTCATGTCCTAGTTGAGACAAGCACAAAGCAAAAGTAAGGACTTCAGCGAAAGGCTTAGCAGAGGGTCACTGGGGATGTGACCTCAACAGCTGAACCCTCAGGACTGTCAACAATAACTGAGGAACACCAGTAAGAATGAAGATAAATGGGCTCTGCTGTCTCAGTGTGGGCTAGTATGGAAAGAAGATTGGTTTGCACATCTTTGATATGTAAACTTGAGCTTACACAGNGATGGACGTGAGTCTGAGTGAACTCTGGGAGTTGGTGATGGACAGGGAGGCCTGGGGTGCTGCAGTCCATGGGGTCACAAAGAGTCGGACATGACAGAGCGACTGAACTGAATATTCCACTGTGTATGCGTGCCACATCTTCCTTATCCATTCCTCTGTTGACAGTCATTAGGTTACTTTCCTGACTTGGTTATTGTTAACAGTGCTGAAATAAGCATTGGGGTGCTTGTGTACTTCTGAACCATGGTTTTCTCCAGATATATGCCCAGGAGTGGGATCATCACATTACTTCTATGTGCCATGCCAGGCACAACCAGTGTATTTTAGATATGCTTTCAAAATGATTAAATGAAAAGCATTTGTTTTGAAAAACAAACTTCATTTTCTTGGAAAGGGTGCATGTGAATTACCAGGGGAAAAATACTTATATCATTATTCTGATTTTGCCTGACTTTTACTGCATTTTAACATGCATCCAACACTTGTCAAGTTCATCTTGCGGGCAGGACACTGGGCAACATGAAGAATGGATGCCAGCGTGCTTGTGGCGTGCCGTCAAACGATCGCCTCTTAGTGATAAACAATGTGCCTGAGGAGTGCCAAGGACGAAGACACCAGTCCTGACTCCAAGCTGGCATCTGAACACTGGGGATTGAGGAATACCCTGCATCTAGCGTTTCTTCAAGGAGGCATTCCTTTCTGGATTTCAGTATATTCATTTGTCGTGGCTTTGCAATCATTTAAATTGATTAAAAAACAAAGAGGTCTGTTGATTCTTGATTCTCTAACGTCTGGAGGAGAAGAATTTGTTATTTTTGGAACTAGATGTTAGAATATGTTCTTCCTTTTGACTTGATGAATACTCTCTATAAATTGGTAAATTTTCACAATTTAAAAATTAAGTATGCTTTAATAAACTCTAAACTGGCTTCAAAATTGCATGCAGATACATCTTCTTCTACCTCCCAACCTCCACTACTCATCTGCCCAGAGATTTTAAAAAGTATAATTCTTTGTTATTCTAGGATATCCTTGATTAAATCCTCCTTTATAGACCCAAGCCTTCCCTCCCTCTCATTGGCCACCACATATTCCTGGATTTTCCTCCCTTTATTTCAGGAAAAATATAGATGCACATTGTTCGTGTTTTCTGCTTCAATACGTCTCATCAAATCTGCATTTACTTTTGTCAAAATATTATTTGTAAGAAGTGTAATGCTTGAAGAAGTTCCATGAGAAATCTGCACAGCAAATAGCTTAGTAAATGTGGCCAAACTGAGACAATGAGGTTATGATTGGGAGTTTTTTTTTTTTTTTTATCATCAATTGTATCTGATGCAGGTGTTTTTATACATGGAGTACAAAGCTTCCCCTCTGTAAAGTAGACATCCAGTTATTGGCAAAATCCTTTGTGTCTCCTTCCCCCCAGAATGCATATCCAATTCTGCTTAAAAATATGAGAGGTGATTATCTCATGGTTAACAGGCAGCAACTATAAAGTTTTATCATATTCTTCAAATAGAGAATAAAGAGTTAAAACACTTTTAAAATCTGATATCCAACTCCCTTGAAGATTGGAAATTTCTGTTTCACTGATTAGTTTTAAAGAAAATGAAGTAGCTCAGTTGTGTCTGACTCTTCGCGATCCCATGGACTGTAGCCTACCATGATCCTCCGTCCATGGGATTTTCCAGGCAAGAATACTGGAGTGGGTTGCCATTTCCTTCTCCAGGGGATCTTCCTGACCTATGGATCGAACCTGGATCTCCCTCATTGTAGGCAGATGTTTACTATCTGAGCCACCAGGGAAGCCCTTATGAGTAGATGAGTAGATTAGTTTTAAGGAAGGAAAAAGTAATTTTAGCTTGGAGGAGGAGTCATTCTTGATTTAGGCAAGCACTTAAATCAGTAGCTAAAAAAAATTCAGATGTAGTTTCTCTTGAGATAGCAGTTGATCTAGCAATGATGGAGAGAGGTGATTTCTAGTCAAAGAGTCTGAATGCGATGCTCTGACATATTTCTGCTTTCAGGCAACCTGCTTTCCTATTGGGAGCCTGGAATTTTGATAATTGTGCCTTATCACTCAAGTGTAGCATGTCTGTGTGACCAGCCCCAGATAAAACACTGGGGCTCTGAGTCTCCAGTGGGCTTCCCGGGCAGAGACATTGCACACACATTGCCGCCTTTAGCCTCTGTAGAAGGACGCGTCCTCCGAGCGACTCCGTCTGGAAGAACACAGGAGGCCCGCACTGTTATGCCCTTTCTGCTTCTACTGTGCTTTCTGTTGATTCTAATGGATGTTAGCCATGAGCACAGTTATAAGCTCAATCTTATGAGTCCTTCTAGCAAAGCACCAAACAGCTGGCTGATCACTGGACCACTGACACATATGACCTCTAAGCAGTCAGTCTTTTTCTTTCTTGATTTTGGAGAACAGGAATGTTCTTTTCTCACACTCAAATTTAGAATTATAAAGGTTTTACCTCCGCCTTCTATCTGTATTTCCTTTTCAAGATTCCATGACACAAACATAATCACTTCTTTGCTTTAGTCCTCAACGTACTTAATAGTCTCTGTAACAATATAGATTCTCAACTGCTTTTCTTGCTTTTAGTCCCTCCCTGATTTTTTGAAGCACCTGAGGGTTCCAATTACTGTGTTCATCCAGATTTTCTGCAATCAAGATTTCTTTTTATTGGGTTCTTTCCTTTCAAACTGAGAGGTATTAATACTTTCTCTCTTCTACTAACTTGTTTACAAATTACCTGTTTGTCTTACATTTTCCAAAAAGCATATTTATTTGCTGCCTGCCCTCATCTGTGCTCATCATCCCAAGGGCTTATGCCTATTTTGTTCCTTTAATGTCTTTCCGTAGGGTTTCCGGGAGAAAGGATGGATAACCTTTTACCTGCTTACACAAGGCAACACTGGTGAGCAAAACAACCAGACACAAGAGAGCACGCGCGACACGGAGCGGTCAAGGCTCAGGCTGCAGATGGACCAGAGCAACACCAGGAACAGGGAGAACGCAAAATAAAAGGAATTACTGGCCTGGTGATAGGGGGTTAGCCGGTAAAAAGGGCAAAGGGAACTTGAATACAGGAATTGAAGATAAAAGGAGTGTCCTTGACTTCTAGAGTTGAGGCTCAAGACTCAAGGAATATATGCTTCTGTTATTGTTTTGTTGCTAAGTTGTGTCCGGCTCTTTTGCGACCCCGTGAGCTGTAGTCTGTCGGCTCCTCTGTCCATGGAATTCTCCAGGCAAGAATACTGGAGTGGGTTGCCATTTCCTTCTCCAGGGGATCTTCCTGGCCCAGGAATTGAACCGGCATCTCCTGCATTGCAGGTAGATTCTTTACCACCTGAGCCACCAGGGAAGCCCCAAGGAAGAGATATACGTGTAAATATACATACATATGTGTGTATATGTGTATAGATATACATATAAATGATGTTATATATATAGTAAAATGATGTTTACTTTGGTGCAGACTGGACAGAGGGTGGCAGGGGTCTCTGTGTACATGGACATGTATTGCCTATTTACAGATGGAAAAGAGAAAAGAAATCCCTACTTGTCTGGTGACAAGAAAGGCACGTGAAGCCTTAGAAATCCCCGTGGGAATCACCTGGCTAAGTGGCTGAGGGGTCTGATAGCTGGCTCACTTTGCCGTCCAGCAGAAGCTACACAACATTGTGACGGAACTACACTCCAGTAAAAATTTAAAACTCCACACATTATGCTGCTGCTGAGTCGCTTCAGTCGTGTCCGACTCTGTGCGACCCCAGAGACGGCAGCCCACCAGGCTCCCCCGTCCCTGGGATTCTCCAGGCAAGAACACGGGAGTGGGTTGCCATTCCCTTCTCCAGTGCATGAAAGTGAAAAGTGAAAAGTTAAAGTGAAGTCGCTCAGTCGTGTCCGANACGGCAGCCCACCAGGCTCCCCCGTCCCTGGGATTCTCCAGGCAAGAACACGGGAGTGGGTTGCCATTCCCTTCTCCAGTGCATGAAAGTGAAAAGTGAAAAGTTAAAGTGAAGTCGCTCAGTCGTGTCCGACCCACCCAATTAAAATTCCCTTTATGTGGTACCAAAAGGCCCGCACCACTGGAACAAAAAGAATCAAAGAAGAAACAGCTTTAGGAAGGCATCCCCCTACCCCCAAGGCTGGGATTCTGACCTACCTGGAGAGTATGTGATTGTAGCCTTCTAGAAGGTTTGAGAAGTTTGCTGAAGTCACAGAAACATACTCCTTGAAATGCAGGTGAAACTCTTTGAGAAGCTGTCCACTGAGGCACTGGTGATACTTGCTAGGAAACCAGCTGGGATGTTGGAAAAAAACTCCGTGCAAAACCATCCTTTAGAATTCTAGCAAGAGCCTCTGCAACGTGAGCGGCTGTGGCTGTCCCGCGCACCCCTGGCAGCCTTGACTCACAGGACTAGAACAGAAATGGCCAGCAGAGGGCGGCCCGGGTGGACTCAGCGGTAAGGAATCCAGCTGCCGGTGCAGGAGACGCAGCAGACCCAGGTTCACTCCCCGGGTCGAGAAGATGCCCTGGAAGAGCATATGGCAACCCACCCCAATACTCTTGCTGGGAAATCTCACGGAAAGAAAGCCCAGTGGGTTACAGTCAGGCGGTCACTCAGAGTCAGACACGGCTGAGCATCAGCAGGGCAGAGCCTGCAGAACCAGGAAGGCCGCTGCTCCCTCCCGATGCGCCCCTCTCCTGAAACTCTCTACAGGGGACCCTCCGCATTCTGCCAGTTAGCAAAGCGGCCGTGGTGCGGCATGAAGCAGATAGGAGAGTGAGCTGGGAGCTGAGAGGCAAGGGATTGATAACCGTCGCGCTGTTTACTCCAAATTATGAAGTTCAAGAACTGGTAAAGCTGTTCTGTGAGAAGAGTAATGTAAACAGTGGTTGCCTCTGAAGAGGAGAATTGACTAGAAAGAGGCACAAAGCAGCTTTCTGTGTTATCCTGGGCTGAGCCGCGTTTACACAGCTGGATATACTTATCGCGGTTCATGGAGCTCTGAAATTTTAAATGTGTGCATTTTATGGCAAAGATGCTATATCCCAGTAAAGGACCATTAACCCAAAATAATAGAAATGCAAGACTTCTGTCTGCAAAAGTATGTAACTTCATTGAAAGATAGTGGCTAAACTCTGAGTAAATGAAAACATATGCCATGGTCATGGATCATAGTATACTATTTTTAAAGATATGACTTCTGAACTTGATTTGTAGACACATTACAATCTGAATAAAAATTCCAGTAGGGGTGTGTGTATGTATGTGTGTATGTGGGTGTGTGCATGTGTGTGTGTGTGTGTGAGAGAGAGAGAGGCAGGTACTTGACAAGTTGATCTTAAAATCTTAGGGATTTCTGAAGGACCAACAATAGCTCATACATTCTTGAAGAAAAACATGATGAGTTGGCTTGCTCTGCTTTATATCAGGCATTACTGTGAACCCCCAGTGATTAAGAGAAGGTAATTTTGATGCAGAGATAGATGAAAAGTTTATTCTTTAGTTACCTCAAGGCACTGGCTATACTTCTCATTGAGTATTCCCTTCCAGACCAATGGGATTTGGGTGATAAAACCGCTGCGATTTGAGAGGTGAAGCACAGAGGAAAGGAGGGATAGAACCATAGGTAAAGACCCACGGATAATCACTAAAGAGACAATTGAGGTCAAGCATCACCAAGCCCAAGAGCAGTTTAGAAAGTCAATCCAAATAAGCTTCACATGCATGCATGCTAAATCACCTCAGTCTTGTCCCACTCTGTGAGACCCTGTGGACCCTAGCCCACCAGGCTCCTCTGTCCATGGGATTCTCCAGGCAAGAATCCTGGAGTGGGTTGCCAGGCCCTCCTCCAGGGGATCTTCCCGACCCAGGGATTGAACTCGTGTCCCTTACGTCTCCTGCACTGGCAGGCGGGTTCCTTACCACTAGTGCCACCTGGGAAGCTCCAGAAGGTAGAGTAATTTAGGTGGGGGTCAGTGATACACATTCCAGAAGACTCGGGACAAGGAAGATAAGAAGCAGAATTCAGAGCCAGGAGGCACGGATACACAGTCAGAGAGCCTGTCAGTTATGTGTTTACGGCCCCATCTCTAGACAAAGGAGGTGCTTTTCAGGCATTTACGATCATAGGTGTCTAGTTTACCCAGTCAGAGAAAAAGAATCATAGGGCACTTATTATGATTGGCTAAAATATAGGCTTTATGAGGACCTAGTAAAAAAAATTACCTCCAGGCAGACATAGGCATGCTTTCTTCCATGATTCTATTGTACTATGTACTTTTGATGGCTAGTGATTCTATGAAAGGACTCTTGTTAACTAGACACTAGACACATGAGCTTGCCAAATGATTTTCCATAAGCAAGTAAACCTCATCATTTATTATATATGTCTGGATGATGGGGGACTGGAGCTACTCAATAATTTGGAATCAATCCTTCAGCGACATTTCTCCACTGGCCTTATAATTCATCCTTACTTTCTTGACTTACCTGTTTTGAGTTATAAGTTAATGAGAAATATGATTCATGACATCAAATGTCACATTGAAATGTAATTGAAAACCTTACCTTCTCCTTCCTTCCCTCAATGCCCAGGAAAATGTTGCAGATAAAATTGATGCATGATGTCTTGAGAGGATAGGGGGAGAATGCCTTACACTTTGCAAAATGTAAAGTCCTTCTCACTATTTCTATGTCAAATTGTATTAAAATAATTGTTCTCATTTTAAGAAATCATTAAGGGTTTGAAGAGAAAAAAGGAAACATTAAAGATAAAACTATCAATTCAGGGTTATATGAAAAGTAGAAGGGCATTCTTAGAAGATTTAAGCTAAATACCTGCACTAGCTTGCAACATGTGAGCTCACTGTCTTGTAGATCACAAGTGGTCACATGGTGGTCATTTCACATGGTTCAAGCTAATGCATAAACATCAGATTCTTTATGAAAATGCTTTTCAACAGTTATTTTTTTCTGAATTAAAAATAATAGGTTTGTAATATAGAAAGTGTGGAAAAAGATAAAGATGGAGAGTGAATATAATGAAGATCATTCATTAGCCCTCAAACTGGAGGGGACCATAGTTAACATCTTGGTACATTTGTGGCCACTTTTTCCTCAAATGTGCACACGGTGTATTTTTCAAATATTGGGTCATGCTGTAGAAGTAGTTCTACAACTTTCACCAGTTAAGTGTTAACACTGCCTCTGAATTTGGAGTCCGGGTTCAAATCCCAGCTCTGCCACTCGTGAGCTGTCTGACATCTACCAGTTATGTAATCTCTGTGATTCAGTTTTATCCTCGGAAAACGAGGAAAGACACTTAAATTCTACCCCAAATTAAGATGGTTCTTGAGGACACGAGTCCGTCACCTCCTCCGTCTGCCGACTTTTACGGATAGGTAGACAGACTGAGATGGAGAGGGAGAGGGAAAGGGAGGGAAAGCGAGTCCCTAGCACAGATTCTGGCAGACGGAAGGCCCTTGGTGTTAGCCATCACTAACAACTAGCGACTAGCAGCTAACAGCTAGCGTTTGAAACATATTTCAAGGCTACCTAATATTATCTCATAAGTAATTGTTTAACCAATCCTTTATTATGGGGAAACTGAATGGTTAATGTATCTTCATTGCTATATCTAATATGCTAACGAGCAACTTCTGTTCTGATTATTGTCTTCTTGCCCCAGTTCTCAAGGACCTTCTGTGCTCCAGTCTGTCCCCAGAGTCTCACTTCTGTTAACTCCAATCGCTCAGTCTCTCTGTCCTCTTGCTTCCAGATGGACTCAGCCAATGGGAGAAAAGGCAAGAGACGGAGGACACAGGCAGAGAGTGGGTTAAGCATTTATCTCCCTGCTCTTTCCCTACATGGCCGTTATTCTATAATAGGCTTTCCCCCCTGAGGCCAGAGTTCCACCAAGAGCCTCTTTTCGATAAATCTTGCTCTTATTGGTCTCAGATAATGCTCTATCATCCTTTTGCCTTTTAGGTGTAGGGGTGATGATGGCTTCCCGCTATTGCTAGTACGTAACTGCCTTGATTACGATTATTGGTTCCCTTACTCATATGTCTCTATATAATCAGAATCTTTTTTTTCAGTTAAAATCTATTGAATGGGTCATCTGCTTCCAACTGATACCTGGATATTGCCTTATAAGTACCACTCTATATTACTTTATGATGATTTGCTTAGGTATTTCATTCATAGAAATTGCTGAGTCAGGACTTCCCTGGTGGTCCAGTGGCTGGGACTCCTTGCTCCCAATGCAGGGGCCCAGTTCCATCCCTGATCAGAGAACTAGATCACACATGCACAATTAAAAAAAGGAAATTTTCTGCATGCTGCAAATAAAGATCCCGCATACCCCAACAAAGATCTAAGATCCTGTGTGCTGCAACTAAGACCCAGCACAGCCATATAAGCTAAAAAAAAAAAAAAAGGAAAAAGAAATTACTGAGTCAAATGGCAGAAACATTTTAAAGGTCTCCAGTACACTTAGCTAAATAGTGTCCAAATAACTTGTACCCTTTTGAAAGATAGTTTTAACATCAACTGAGAGAAATCTCTGTTGCATGGGAATTTGCATGAGCTGGAAACTAATCCTTGCCTGAGAGGTAAGACCCTCTCCTAGTTTTTCAGTTCAGTTAGTTGCTCAGTCATGTCTGACTTCTTGTGACCCCATGGACTGCAGCACACCAGGCTTCCCTGTCCATCACCAACTCCCGCAGTTTACTCAAACTCATGTCCATTGAGTTGGTGATGCCATCCAATCATCCTCTGTCGTCCCCCTTTCCTCCTGCCTTCAATCTTTCCCAGCATCAGGGTCTTTTCCAATGAGTCAGTTCTTCACATCAGGTGGCCCAAGTATTGGGGTTCAGCTTCAGCATCAGTCCTTCCAATGAACACCCAGGACTGAGCTCCCTTAGGATGGCCTGGCTTTCCTGGGGGAGGCGATTCCTGGCAGGAACTCTTGCTATGGTGCCTTTCATCTCACTGTTCCTCAGGGTGTAGACAAGCGGGTTCAGCAATGGGGTCCCCAGTGTGTACACCAGGGAGACGAACCGGTCCTGTTCGGGGTGGTAGCTGGAGCTGGGCCGCAGGTACACGAAGGCGCAGCCGCCGTACTGCAGCAGAACCACCGCGAGGTGGGAGCAGCAGGTGGAAAAAGCCCGGCGGCGGCCCGCGGCCGAGTGGGCCCGGAGCCCCGCGGCCACGACGGAGGCGTAGGAGGCGGCGATCAGGAGGAAAGGCACCGCGGCGGCCAGCGTGGCGGCCGCCAGCACCGGCTGCTCGTGCCTGTGGCTCCGGGCACAGACGAGACACATGACGGGGGCACGTCACAGTAAGAGTGCTGAATGCCCCGAGCTGGGCAGAAGGGCAGAGAGAAGACAAAGGCCACCAGCTGGAGGGACAGGCAGAGGCCGAGGGCCACGGAGGCCGCCACCAAGCGGGCGCAAAGCGGCCGGGGCATGATGAGAGGGTACCGCAGGGGGTGGCAGATGGCAGCGTGGCGGTCGTAGGCCATGGCAGCCAAGAGGAAGCAGTCGGCACTGCCCAGTCCGATGAAGAAGCCCATCTGAGTGGCACAGCCCAGCAGGGTGATGGTCTTCTCTGACCGTAGGATGTTGGCCGGGATGTGGGGCACCACCACAGCAGTGTAGCCGATTTCTACTCCCGAGAGGCTGCCCAGGAGATAGTACATGGGCGTGTGGAGGCGGGCTTCGGTCTGGATGGCCACCATGATGAGGACATTCCCAGTGATGACCCACGTATAAACCAGGCCGACCCCAAGGAAGGACAAGACGCGCAGCTCTGACTGGGAGGGATAGGCCAGGAACACGAATTCCATCCACACTGAGCGGTTTCCCCAGGGCATTGAGTTAACAGGTTTTCTCTGTCGAGAGTTATTAGTACAAAGAAAGACGAGTCAGGCTAACAATACATCAGTTCATACTCCCGTGATGTATGACGTAATCTGCATCATGATGTAATCTAACAAGACTGCGTTAGAAGCTATAAGAATTAAGACTTACTCTCCTTTTCTTCCCCCTTTAACAAGCTTCTTCACATAAATATCTACAATTATAACTGCCAAAAGTTGGGCTAAATTGTGGAAGAATTTTTTGAGGAAAAGAGTCGGAGGAAGTTTGTGGAATTTCAACTATTTTCAGTAGAAGTGGAATGAAGATTATTTCAGTTAACTCCCAAGAAGCTGTCAACAACTTTTAAAGTTCACGGATTATGAAGGGGAGGGTAGAAGCTATTCATCACTTAATTCATTTGTGTGTACACTCAGTACCTCCTAAGACATTCAGTTGGAGATACATGGGTACAATATTCAAAAGTGCATGATATGGTGTGAAATATACATAACAGGATTGTAATAGAAACTAGATAGAGTCATAAGAGATGTATAAATTAGATAATTTTTATAGATAGAATGCATTTTCAATTTTGGGAGTCAGTCAAGACTTCATGGGAAAGAAAGCATGTAAGGATGATTAAGGAAAGGAAATTAATGGAAAACATAATTTAAAATTGTAACAATGGGAGGGTGATGAGAAACTGATTCATTCTGCATGGAGTGTAAGATGCTACAAAGGAGAATGGAAAGAGGAGACGGCCATAAGCTTTTACAAGGGTAAATACTTGGTGTAGTATGGTAGGAGGGTGTGTACCGTTTGGTAAGAGCAGCAGTGATGGGATGACATCATCAGAGCTCTGCTTAAGAAGGAGCAGCGCCGTGTGCTGCAGAGAACAGCCAGCAGAGTGAAACGCCAGTCGCTGGACTCAGATAAGACATCTACACACTGTCTGTCTGATAAAGGCTTAACATTCAGAATATACAAAAAACTTGCCTAACTCAGTAACAAACGATGCAATTAAAAATGGGCAAAAGGCTTGAATACACAGTTCTTCAATGAAGACACATGCATGGCCACCAGGCATCTTAAAAGATGCTCAACATCACTAATCATCAGGTTTACAAAATCAAAATGAAATGTTACTTCACACCCATTAGGATGGCCATGAAAAAAAAATAGAAAATGGCAAGTTTTGGCAAGTATGTGGAGGAATTAGAAATCTTTTGCATTTTTGGTGGGAATGTAAGTGGTGTAGCCACTATAGAAAACAGTATGGAAGTTCCTCAAAAAAATTAAACATAAAATTACCATATGATCTAGCAATTTCACTTCTTAGTATATTTCTAAAACAAATGAATATTGGTTCTTGAAGAAATATTTGCACACCTGTGTTCATCGCAACACTGTTCATGATAGCCAGGAGGTGGAGGCAATGTAATTGTCTACCAACAAATGAATGGATAAAGCCAATGTGATATAAACACACAAAGGAATATTATTCAACCTTAAAAAAGTGAAATCTTGTCATATGTTGCAACATGGTTAAACCTTGAGGACATTGTGCTGAGTGAAACCAGCCAGTCACAAAAAGAAAATCGCGGCGTGATTCCACTTATAGGTAGCGTCGGAAGTGGTCAAGCCCTTAGAAACTATAAATAGAGTCTGTTTACTGGGGGTAGAGGTGATGGGAAAAAGCAGTGGATAGAACTATCAAACCATTCTATCAATGGATAGAACTTCAATCCTGTAACGTGAAAACTTTGTGGAGATCTTTTGCACAACAATGAGTACGTGGTTAACTGTAGTATGCTGTACACTTGAGGATAATAAATTTTATGTTATGTGTTTTTGACGACCTCAAAATGTAAAGATCCAACATTGGACCTCTAGTAGAATTTCCATTCATTGCGTCCTGGTTCTCTTGCTCCCCGGTTGGGTCAATGCTCTGAAAGTCCTTTCTCATAATGAGCAGACATGCTCTTCTGTGCACCCTCTACGCACTCATCCAGTCTGTTCTGTGCAATTGGGCCGTTTCTACAGGAAACTCTTCAGGCACTGAAGAGCTATCGTCATGCAGCTCCGCTTTAATTCTGATTTGTTTAGCTGCTCATCACGTGACATAGTTTTGATGTGTTTCACAATGTTAGCTCTGGAAATCCCCTTATTTCAAATATCATCCTTAAAAGTGTGCTGGAAGGGGCAGATCACAGAAATGATCATCATTAAAAAGACACAGTAAGATGGATAACTGAAGAGAGCCTGCTCTAAGCACAGGGACCGCCGCTCAGTGCTCTGGGGTGACCCAAAGGGAAGGAAATCCAAAAGAGAGAGGATGCATGTAAACATATAGCTGATTCATCTGCTGTACAGCAGAGACTAACATCATATCATAAAACAACCATACTCCAGTATAATTAATTTAAAAATATGATAATAATCTAATAAAAATCAGGTTAATTTATAGCTTTGTGTTTGATGGTTTTGGTGGTCTGCTCACACTTTGACTGATATTAACTTCTTAGTGCTAAAATTCCTAATTATTTTTCTCATTTTCAGAGAATCAGAACGTCCTCTACCATTCCTGTAACACTGGCCCATTATTCTAGTCTGCCAATATTGAGACTTTAAAAAATCCACTTCACATCTTAGCTACCTTTTTATGCAAAGGAGTGTATCAGTGCTTCACTAACAGACATTTTTCTAAAGAAGACATTCAAATGGCCAAGAAGTACGGGAAAACAAACTCAGCATCGCTAATCACAGCTGCTGCTGCTGCTGCTAAGTTGCTTCAGTCGTGTCCGACTCTGTGCGACCCCATAGATGGCAGCCCACCATGCTCCCCGTCCCTGGGATTCTCCAGGCAAGAGTACTGGAGTGGGTGCCGTTGCCCTCTCCATCGCTAATCACTAGGGAGATGCAAATCAAGCACAATGAGATATCACCCCACACCAGTCAGAATGGCCACTGTCAGAAAAAGCAAACAAAAACTAAAACAAGAGAAGAACAAATGCTGGCAAAAATGTGGGGAAAAGAGAACCCTTGTGCACTGCTAGTGGGCATGTAGATTGGTACAGCCACTCTCGGAAACAGCATGGAGTTTCCACAGAAAATTAAAACTGTAACTGCCATCTCGTCTGGCAAGTCCACTTTGGGTGTATATCCAAAAGTAACAAAATCACTATCGCAAGGATATCTGCACCTCGATATTCACTGCAGTATTATTTACTACAGCCAAGACATGGAAGCAACCTGAGTCCCCCGATGAGACAACGAGTAAAGAAGCTGTGAGTACTGTCCGTTCACAGAAAGCAAGAAGCTCTACCGTGTGTGACCGCACAGAGGGACCTTGAGAACGTTATGCTAAGTGAAATAAGACAGAGAAAGACAAAGACATAACAAATAAAAGAATTGCTGTGATTAAGAAAGGGTCAGGCACCACAGACAATGGTGATAAAAATGGGACGATTGCTTCTCAGCTGGATAGTCTATCCTGATGAGAGGCAGACACTGTTGATGAAACAATCTGGCTTATATATATATGTGTGTGTGTATAATTAACTGCTATCCAGAAAGCATAGGGACTTCCTTGGTGGTCCGGTGGCTAAGTCTCATGCTCCCAATGCAGGGGGCTTGGGCTTCACTTCAGGGCGCTAGGTCCCGCATGCCCCTACTAAGGGTTCACATGCCACAGCTGAAGATCCTGCATGCGTGCCATGACAAAGACTGAGGATCCCGAGGCCACCACTGAGACCTGACTCAGCCAAATAAATATTAAAAAAACTAGTGTGTTATAAGGCTGGGCAACATGGGGCTCTGACATAACTTTTGATTAAGCAATTCTGAAAAGTCTTCCTAGAGGGAATCAAATTTAATCTTAGATCTGAAAAATAGAAATTAACCAGGAGAGAGGGACAGGCTGAGTCATGGGGTCCCTATGAAATAGGGGTAGTTATGGTTCCCAGAAGTAAAACCTATTATATCAACATATCATCAACCTGTTCATCCAAGTTGCTTTCAAATATGTTGCATACAACTGAGGCAAGGTAAGAGCACTTTAGCACCATCTCCAGAAATCTGCCCCGAGTGACACCTGTTCATGGTTCCGCCCCCATATCAGCAACTCCAACTCACAGCCCACGTCATGCCCTCCTTGCTTCTTACTTCTGCAGCCAGCCCAGCCCCAGTTCGTAGGATGTTAGGAGAAAAATTACCCTGTCCTTCGCTATCTCCCCGAGTTTGCTCAAATTCATGTCCATTGAGTCAGTGATGCCATCCAACCATCTCATCCTCTGCCACCCCCTTCTCCTCCTGCTTCAATCTTGCCCAGCATCAGGGTCTTTTCCAATGAGTTGGCTCCTTATATCAGGTGGCCAAAGGATTGGAGCTTCAGCATCAGTCCTTCCAATGAATATTCAGGATTGATTTTGTTTAGGATTCACTGGTTTGATCTCCTTGCAGTCTAATTAGCATTATTTTGAAAGAGAGTTGGAGAATGTGGCAATAAACAGATCGGTGCTAAAATCTGTTTCCTATTAATAGCATTACCCTCTGGGGGATCACCTTGAATTACTTTTGGTTTCCTTGTTTAAAAGATGCAAATAATAAATCTTACCATATCCAGAATTTGATGAGATTAAATGAGATAAAGCTTTTAGAACACTTGGCTTGATGTGTGTGTGTGTGTGTGTGTGCCCTTTGTCTCTGCCTCTTTGTGACCCCATGGACTGTAACCCATTAGGCTCCTCTGTCCATGGGATTCTCCAGGCAAGAATACTGGAGTGGGTTGCCATTTCCTTCTCCAGGAGACCTTCCCAACCCAGGGTTCGAAGTGGAGTCTCTTGAATCTCCTGCATTGGCAGGCGAATTCTTCTACCACTGAGCAATCTGGAAAGTATGAAACTTATTAATTTGCATAAAATGCTAATTCTTCCCTTATCTCTTTGAATCTATAGAAAAGTTAATATTAACAATAATATCTGCTTCATTTTCTGTCAAGATTAAATGACATACCATATAAGGAGAGGGTTTTTATAATCTTAAGCTATACCACAACTTATGTTATTTATTCTCTCGCTGTTTCTTTGAGTGAGATTAGCTATTGCCATTCCACTCAGATAAACTGGGCTTCCAAGTGGATTCAGAGAAAATACCACAAGTCATGGTCTGTACTAATTCTGAAATACTGGAGTCTTGACTTGTAAAGCCATTACTCACTTTTCTAACTTAATGTCAGCTGGCGCCTGGAACTTGGTAAATCAAGAAGGAGGTTGCCAACAGCTTGGAAGCTCCTGGCTGTACCATCAGAAGAGAAGGAGTACACCGAACCAATCTTCTTAGTTGTATTCACGAAAGACAGGGCCTGGCGGGTGATATCTGGCTGCTCTGGTGGGTAAAGAAGGGAGAAGCGTGAGCCTGGAGAGTTTGCCCAGTGAGACCGAGACTTCAGTGATCTCCACAGACAAAAGCAGTGGAAACAGAAAATTGCTTTGCTGTTTAGGATTTTGTCTCATAAATTCCATCTCCCAGAAGGTATTTTGGTGTTTGCTCATCTTCTCCCTTGTTACCAATAATCAGTCCAAATTAAATCTGTTCTTCCCCGTATGATCCGTTGTCAGTGGGAGGTTTGGCACGTGCTCGTCAAAGTAAAGGCCAATATTAAACCTTTATCAGCATTCTCAGTCAAAATAATCTCCCCCAAAATATAAAGTGGGAGCTAAGGCCCACCAGGTTTGCCATAGCCGGGCTCAGCCAGGTCTTACGTTGTCATTGCTCAGGAGGACTGACACTGTGTCCCGTGGTTTTTATGGAAACGGGCACTGGCAATCTCGGCCATGCGTGACGGGACACAGTCAGCGTGAGCTCAGGCAGGACTTAACTCTTCTCTGTTACTTAAAAAAAAGCAACTTTTATTATAGGCTTCCAGAATGTGAAGAAAATAGAGATATTCACTTAGTGTACCAAATAGATTTCATAGGCTCGATCATGTTCCTTTCAACTACTACTTTGCCATATTAAAATTGCTAATGAAAATTTTGTTACCTGTCTGCTGATTATCAAGTGATAAAACCCATCAGCTCTTCAGGGTCACCAAGAAAGTGGGTGGACAATAAGTGTCTATTTTTAAGAGAATATCATATGACTTCCAATAACTCGTTAGACCAAGGATTTGCCCTTTTTTTCTGACAATTAAAACTAATTAGTGTACAAACTCGTTTGAAATTAAATTGATTTCTACAATGACTCAGTGATAAAAGAATTCACCTGCCAATGCAGGAGATGCAAGTTCGATCTCTGATATTTGACAAAATAGCTGGGTACTGTGGTCAGCCAAGTTAACACATAAAACTGACCATCACAACCCAGGAAATAAGAAAAGATGTGATAAAAAAGATCGATCCCTGGGTTGAGATGATCCCCAGTGGAGGGCAAGGCAAGCACTCCAGTGTTCTTGCCTGAAAAATCCCATGAACAGAGGAGCCCGATGGCCACAGTCCCTCGGGCTGCAGAGTCGGACATGACTGGGCAAGCGCACACTTATTTCTAATACTCAGAAGATGACTGCATGTTTTAAGGCAATACTTGCATGATGAGTATCTGACAGGAGAAAATATTGTTAAAATCATTTCATCACAGTTTTTCTGAGATAGAAACATAACACAATTGAGATTTAAAGTTATATCAGATCTCTTCTTATTTCTTGGGTTGTGATGTGTTAACTTGCCTGGCCACAGTACCCAACTATTTTGTCAAATATCAGTCTACATGTTACTGTGAAAGTATTTTTAACAAATGAGATTGACAATTACAAAAAAATTAGACTTTGAGTAAAGCAAATTACCCTCAGTGATGTAGGTGGGCCTTATCTAATCAGTTGAAAACTTTAAGGAGAAAAAGAAAGATTGAGGTTTCCTGAAGAAGAAGAAATTCTGCCTCCAGCTTGCCTTTGCACTCCAGCTGCAAAATCAGTTCTTCTATGAGTCGCCAGCCTGCTGGCCTACCCTGCACATTTTGAACTTGCCAGATTCTTCAACTAAAAAAGGAAAATCCTTAACATCAAATGTTCTTTCTTTCTTTTTTTTCTCTCTAAATAAATCCTATTGGTTCCATTTCCTGGAGAACCCTGACTGATACAGCTTTTGACAGCAACACATGAGTGCGTGCCAAGTCACTTCAGTCGTGTCTGATTCCTTGTGACCCTGTGGACTATAGCCCACCAGGCTCCCCTGTCCATTGGATTCTCCAGGCAAGAATACCGGAGTGGGTTGCCATTTCCTGCTCCAGGGGGCCTTCCCAACTCAGGGATCAAATCCTTGTCTCTTGCGTCTCCTGCGTTGGCTGGTNTAATTGAGATTTAAAGTTATATCAGATCTCTTCTTATTTCTTGGGTTGTGATGTGTTAACTTGCCTGGCCACAGTACCCAACTATTTTGTCAAATATCAGTCTACATGTTACTGTGAAAGTATTTTTAACAAATGAGATTGACAATTACAAAAAAATTAGACTTTGAGTAAAGCAAATTACCCTCAGTGATGTAGGTGGGCCTTATCTAATCAGTTGAAAACTTTAAGGAGAAAAAGAAAGATTGAGGTTTCCTGAAGAAGAAGAAATTCTGCCTCCAGCTTGCCTTTGCACTCCAGCTGCAAAATCAGTTCTTCTATGAGTCGCCAGCCTGCTGGCCTACCCTGCACATTTTGAACTTGCCAGATTCTTCAACTAAAAAAGGAAAATCCTTAACATCAAATGTTCTTTCTTTCTTTTTTTTCTCTCTAAATAAATCCTATTGGTTCCATTTCCTGGAGAACCCTGACTGATACAGCTTTTGACAGCAACACATGAGTGCGTGCCAAGTCACTTCAGTCGTGTCTGATTCCTTGTGACCCTGTGGACTATAGCCCACCAGGCTCCCCTGTCCATTGGATTCTCCAGGCAAGAATACCGGAGTGGGTTGCCATTTCCTGCTCCAGGGGGCCTTCCCAACTCAGGGATCAAATCCTTGTCTCTTGCGTCTCCTGCGTTGGCTGGTGAGTTCTTTACCACTACCACCTCCTGGGAAGCCCTTTGATAGCAATAACTGTTTCTAAATGGAAGAAATCTTAAGAGTGAGTTTTCGGAATTGGTTTTGGGATTTGTGGAAATGGCTGTCTCTTATGATTAGATTTAAAGACACTAATACCTCTATTTCCAGTAGCAGAGCACTGAGAGGGCGTGGTAGATAATGGGAATAGAGATATGCAGAATGTGACTCTGGGCACAATGATCAGATGCTTACAGCAGGAGAGATGTGGGGTAAGCATGCATATGATACCTTCAAATGCTTTTGTCAAAGTGAAAAACATAATGAGATTGGTGGGTTGCTTTTAATTGCACAAGAATAAGTAAGAAAGAAAAGGATGAGCTGGAGGATTCATGTTCTCAGCTCAATTACTGAGTAAGTGATCTGGAAACTTCTATGTCTGCCTTGAAAAAGACTAGTACATAGTAAGCCCTTCATATTCATTGGTTTCACATTTGCAGATACAACAAGCCACTTATCAAAAATATTCCAGAAAGTTTCAAAAGACAAAACTTGAATTTGTTACATGATGGCAACAATTTTCATAGCATTTATATGTAGCAAGTATTATAAATAGCCTAGAGATGAAATAATATATAAAATATATATTAAAAAGCAGAGACATTACTTTGCCAACAAAGGTCCATCTAGTCAAGGCTATGGTTTTTCTAGTGGTCATGTATAGATGTGAGAGTTGGACTATAAAGAAAGCTGAGCACAGAAGAATTGATGCTTTTGAACTGTGGTGTTGGAGAAGACTCTTGAGAGTCCCTTGGACTACAAGGAGATCCAACCAGTCCATCCTAAAGGAGATCAGTCCTGGGTGTTCATTGGAAGGACTGATATTGAAGCTGAAACTCCAGTACTTTGGCCACCTGATGCAGAGAGCTGACTCATTTGAAAAGACCCTGATGCTGGGAAAGATTGAGGGCAGGAGAAGAAGGGGACAACAGAGGATGAGATGGCTGGATGGCATCACTGACTCAATGGACATGAGTTTGGGTGAACTCTGGGAGCTGGTGATGGACAGGGAGGCCTGGCGTGCTGTGATCCATGGGGTCGCCGAGCCGGACACAGTTGAGTGACTAAACTGAACCGATGCCATTTTATATAAGGGACTTGAGCACCCACAAATCTTGCTACCTGTAGGGAGTCTTGGACCCAGTCCCCTGCGGATGCTAAGGGATGACTTAACCATCCTATAGTTGCAGAGCTGAAAACCCAACCCAGAATTTCATCCTTTGAGTGGCTGATTTACAATGCAAATTCAATTCCTAACCTCACAAGGCTTCTACTGTTAACTAAGGGCATTAACTGTAAAAGAATGGGATCCTGAAAATTGCAAGGGGCACCAATGAGATAATCCAAAAACTGGGGACATAGAATTCCTGATTCGGATGAGTCTTCTTGGCTAGAAGCAGCAGCTGCTTCACTCCCATCTGAGATCATCCTTGTTGTTGTTTGGTCACTAAATTATGTCCAACCCTTTGTGACCCCATAAACTGTAACCCGCCAAGCTCCTCCGTCCTCCACTCTCTCTAAGAGTTTGCTGAGATTCATGTCTGTTGAGTCGGTAATGCTGTCTAACCATCGTATCCTCTGGTGCTCTCTTCTCCTCCTGCCTTCAATCTTTCCCAGCATCAGGGTCTTTTCCAGTGAGTCAGCTCTTGGCATCAGGTGGCCAAAGNTGACCCCATAAACTGTAACCCGCCAAGCTCCTCCGTCCTCCACTCTCTCTAAGAGTTTGCTGAGATTCATGTCTGTTGAGTCGGTAATGCTGTCTAACCATCGTATCCTCTGGTGCTCTCTTCTCCTCCTGCCTTCAATCTTTCCCAGCATCAGGGTCTTTTCCAGTGAGTCAGCTCTTGGCATCAGGTGGCCAAAGTATTGGAGCTTCAGCTTCAGCATCAGTCCTTCCAATGAATAGTCAGGGCTGATTTCCTTTAGGATGGACAGGTTTGATTTCCTTGCTGTCCAAGGGACTCAAATTTTCTCCAGTACCACCATTCAAAACCATCACAGGAGGGAGTGACCAAAACCATTCCGAATAAAAAGAAATGCAAGAAGGCAGAGTGGTGCCCGAGACACTTTACAAATAGGTGAGGAATAGAAGGGAAAAAGGGAAAGATACACCCAGCTGAATGTAGAGTTCCAGAGAATTGCAAGGAGAGATAAGAAGGCCTTTTAAAAGTGAACAATGCAAAGAAATAGAGGAAAACAATAGAATGGGAAAGACTAGAGAGCTCTTCAAGAAAACTGGAAACATCAAGGGAACAGTGTGGGAGAGATCAGTCTTACTTTGCCTATAATAGCCTTTCTTATGGCATTTGCCTTAAAAAACCCCGGTAATTCTCCACGGGACCCACGCCCATTACCCTCTTTACTTCTGGACCTAAAGCTAGACTCCATTCCCCACATCAGGGTCTTTCCCAGCATTAGGCCCCGAAAGGTGAAGGACAAAGTGTGACTGAGGAGGAGCTGCACAAAACTACAAGAGAATCACGATGCCCCCACCCCCACCATTTCACACCCACAAAAGTGAGGGGTATGTGCGGAAATGCATTGTAAATATGTGGATTAATGATGAAAGACACACAAAGCTGAATTTGGCTGAGTTTATTGAGATGAGCCCACTAAGAATCAAATCATGATGCTGCTCTGCTTAATTTATTTGCTTTCTATCATTTTTGGAATAAAGGCAAAGCATGGCACATGTATCTTTGCGATAACCTATTTAAGCCTAAATTTCCAAGCTTATCTTGAACACTGTTTACGCCCATGTTCAATATATTCCAGTCGTGCATGCTCAGTTGCTCACTTGTGGCTGACTCTTTCCGATCCCATGGACTGTAGCCCAGGCTCCTCTGTCCATGGACTTTTTCAAGCAAGAATACTGGGGTGTATTGCCATTTACTACTCCAGGGGATCTTCCTGACCCAGGGATAGAACCCACATCTCTTGTGTCTCCTGTATTGTCAGCCAGATTCCTTACCACCTAGCTACCTGGGAAGCCCTAGTGTGCTGCAGTCCATGAGGTCTCAGAGTCGGACACGACTTAGCATCTGGGCAACAATGGCACTAGGCATAGGTTTTGAAATGAATTTTGCAGCTTGGGGTGTCATAAAGGACTTTAATTGCTTGCTTGTTTGGCTGAAACATGGACCACAGGTGGCTTACACCAGAGAAAGCAGAAATACCAGAGTGCCTTGGTATCACATTGAGAGAGCAATTCACACACTTTAGAACTTAGAAAGTTAGAGGATTTAAGATCTGTTCACCCACCCCAGGAGGGTCCAGAGGACACACTTTTCACTATGACCGTGGGGAACAAATTCACAAGCAGAATTTCAGAGTCTCTGAAGAGTTCTGTGAATGCTCTTCTCAGAAATTATAGTGGGATCTTCTGCTACTGACTTGAGAAGCTTAAATGTAATGGGGATAATTGGATTCTTGATGGCAAGGTCCAAGTGCAGTATTTAATTGCCAAAGGTAAGGTGATATGGCTGTCCTAATGCACATGAAGTCAAAGCAGCAATCAGGATGTTATGACTCAGACTTCTGTGAATGAACTTGGCTAGTTGATCATAGTGCTCCTGAAAGTAAAACAGATGGGAAGTCTATTAAGTGGAAGAGCTTTAGGTCAAATGATCAAAAGTCTTAACTTAAATTATAAAACAGAGAATCAATTCTCAGACCTGAGCTAGTTTATAGACCAGAACTCCTTGAATTAAGGGCAGCGTGGGTCTTCATAAAGAAGGAAATGTAAATGAAAGTCGCTCAGTCGTGTCCTACTCTTTGCAACCCCATGGAATACAGTCCATGGAATTCTCCAGGCCAGAATACTGGAGCGGGTAGCCTTTCCCTTCTCCAGGGGATCTTCCCAATGCAGAGATTGAACCCAAGTTTCCCACATTGTAGCGGATTCTTTACCAGCTGAGCCACCAGAGAAGCCCAAGAATACTGGAGTGGGTAGCCTATCCCTTCTCCAGTGGATCTTCCAAACTCAGGAATGGAACCAGGGTCTCCTACACTGAAGGCAGACTCTTTACCAACTGAGCTATCAGGGAAGCCCCCGATACTGCCACCCCTGCCCCCTCCAATACCGCCAAATATTGTGGTACTTTCTGAGGACAAAGGGAATATGGGATGGGAATTGGAAGAGTGCTTTATAAATATCAATTTTGAGTACATGACCAGTTACAGAAATGAGGGCTGTAATTATTATGCATATTTCTTCTTTACTTTTTACTCCGTATGTTGGTGTGTGTGTCCTTCCATCTCTTAAACCTTTGCCGTATAACAAGATGTATTGGCTTTGCACCGTGGTGTGTAGTATCGCTAACTCTACAGCATAGTATTTAATCCAGACTACCAAGGAGAAGGATGACCATCACCCAGAGACTCTGCATCCCCCTCACGTGGAAACCGTTTGGGTGTTTTCGGTTATATGCAGTATAATTGTATCAGATTAGGCAGAAGTATGCTTTTTACTGTCTTTACTTGGAGATCAGGGATGGTTTAAGGAGATGAGTAGGGGCGCTGAGTCGACAAGGGATGGACTGTGATGGTCATTTTACATGGGAATTTGGCTAGGCCATGGTGCCCAGCAGTTTGGTCAAACGCCAGTGCAGTTGCTGCACTAAGGTTTTTTCATGTGTGTGTGTTTGTTTTAAGATATAATTCACATTTAAATCAGCAGGCCATCAAGGAGGCTGACGTCAGCCATCTGTGGAAGAAGGGCACGGCACCTGGAGCCGGGCTGTGCATGGCGGGGTACGTGACACAGCCACCCCGGGAAAAAGCCTGACAGCTGCTTCTAGAATGAAGCATGCCCCCACTCTATGACCAGCAGCTCCACACAGAGACATTTACCCAATTCAAACAAAAATATGTTCACAAAAAAGACTCAAGATGTTTACAATGGCTTTCCTCATATAGCCAATAACTAGAAAGAGCCGTAGTGTCTGTCAAGAGAAAAACAGATAAATACATGGTGGTGAGCCATGAATCCAGCAACACAGAAGGACGAGTGGCTGACAGATGAGAGGCCACGGACAGAGCTCGCAGATACTGTGCAGACTGAAAGAGGTTTGCACAGAAGAGCATATATCATGTCATCTCACTGACATGATGCCGAAATATATAAAACGAATCTACTGCGCAAAAGAATTGGATCAGGGGTTACCACTAGGGCTTGGAGGAGGGACTCACTAGAGAGGGGAGTCAGGGAACTACCTGTATTCTGTATCTTGGCAGCTTATACTTGTATATGTTTGTCAAATGCAGCGAATGTACTTTTAAGATGGCGCATTTCATTGCAAATTTTACATCAAAAGAAAAATGTCAGCAAATATTAAACTCTAATATTAATGATAGGCCTCAGAAGGATTTGGGGGAAGTGTACTGATGTCTTTGATTTACTTTGAAGCACATCACAAATAATAAGATATGTTAATGGATAGAGGATCTATCCCACGTTGAAGGTCAGGAACGGCCCCTCCTCCAAGGTAAGGAGCAGCGGCTGTGCTTTGCTGAAGCAGCCGTGAAGAGATACCCCACACCCAAGGTAAGAGAAACCCAAGTAAGATGATAGGTGGTGCAAGAGGGCATCAGAGGACAGACATACTGAAACCATACTCACAGAAAACTAGTCAATCTAATCACACTAGGACCACAGCCTTGTCTAACTCAATGAAACCAAGTCATGCCTGCAGGGCAACCCAAGACGGGCGGGTCATGGTGGAGAGGGCTGACAGAACGTGGTCCACTGGAGAAGGGAATGGCAAGCCACTTCAGTATTCTTGCCTTGAGAACCCCATGAACAGTATGAACAGGCAAAATGATAGGATATCAAAAGAGGAACTCCCCAGGTCATTAGGTGCCCAATATGCTACTGGAGATCAGTGGAGCAATAAGTCCAGAAAGAATGAAGGGATGGAGCCAAAGCGAAAACAATACCCAGTTGTGCATGTGACTGGTGATAGAAGCAAGATCCGATGCTGTAAAGAGCAATATTGCATAGGAACCTGGAATGTCAGGTCCATGAATCAAGGCAAATTGGAAGTGGTCAAACAAGAGATGACAAGGGTGAACGTCGACATTCTAGGAATCAGCGAACTAAAATGGACTGGAATGGGTGAATTTAACTCAGATGACCATTATATCTACTACTGCGGGCAGGAATCCCTCAGAAGAAATGGAGTAGCCATCATGGTCAACAAAAGAGTCCGAAATGCAGTACTTGGATGCAATCTCAAAAACGACAGAATGATCTCTGTTCGTCTCCAAGGCAAACCATTCAATATCACAGTTATCCAAGTCTATGCCCCAACCAGTAATGCTGAAGAAGCTGAAGTTGAACGGTTTTATGAAGACCTACAAGATCTTTTAGAACTAACACCCAAAAAAGATGTCCTTTTCATTCTAGGGGACTGGAATGCTAAAGTAGGAAGTCAAGAAACACCTGGAGTAACAGGCAAATTTGGCCTTGGAATGCGGAATGAAGCAGGGCAAAGACTAATAGAGTTTTGCCAAGAAAATGCACTGGTCATAGCAAACACCCTCTTCCAACAACACAAGAGAAGACTCTACACGTGGACATCACCAGATGGTCAACACCGAAATCAGATTGATTATATTCTATGCAGCCAAAGATGGAGAAGCTCTATCCAGTCAACAAAAACAAGACCAGGAGCTGACTGTGGCTCAGATCATGAACTCCTTATTGCCAAATTCAGACTCAAATTGAAGAAAGTAGGGAAAACCACTAGACCATTCAGGTATGACCTAAATCAAATCCCTTATGATTATACAGTGGAAGTAAGGAATAGATTTAAGGGCCTAGATCTGATAGATAGAGTGCCTGAAGAACTATGGAATGAGGTTCGTGACATTGTACGGGAGACAGGGACCAAGACCATCCCCATGGAAAAGAAATGCAAAAAAGCAAAATGGCTGTCTGGGGAGGCCTTACAAATAGCTGTGAAAAGAAGAGAGGCGAAAAGCAAAGGAGAAAAGGAAAGATATAAGCACCTGAATGCAGAGTTCCAAAGAATAGCAAGAAGAGATAAGAAAGCCTTCTTCAGCGATCAATGCAAAGAAATAGAGGAAAACAACAGAATGGGAAAGACTAGAGATCTCTTCAAGAAAATTAGAGATACCAAGGGAACATTTCATGCAAGGATGGGCTCGATAAAGGACAGAAATGGTCTGGACCTAACAGAAGCAGAAGATATTAAGAAGAGGTGGCAAGAATACACGGAAGAACTGTACAAAAAAGATCTTCACGACCCAGATAATCATGATGATGTGATCACTAATCTAGAGCCAGACATCTTGGAATGTGAAGTCAAGTGGGCCTTAGAAAGCATCACTACGAACAAAGCTAGTGGAGGTGATGGAATTCCAGTTGAGCTGTTTCAAATCCTGAAAGATGATGCTGTGAAAGTGCTGCACTCAATCTGCCAGCAAATTTGGAAAACTCAGCAGTGGCCACAGGACTGGAAAAGGTCCGTTTTCATTCCAATTCCAAAGAAAGGCAATGCAAAAGAATGCTCCAATTACCGCACAATTGCACTCATCTCACATGCTAGTAAAGTAATGCTCAAAATCCTCCAAGCCAGGCTTCAGCAATACGTGAACCGTGAACTCCCTGATGTTCAAGCTGGCTTTAGAAAAGGCAGAGGAACCAGAGATCAAATTGCCAACATCCGCTGGATCATGGAAAAAGCAAGAGAGTTCCAGAAAAACATCTACTTCTGCTTTATTGACTATGCCAAAGCCTTTGACTGTGTGGATCACAATAAACTGTGGAAAATTCTGAAAGAGATGGGAATACCAGACCACCTAACCTGCCTCTTGAGAAATCTGTATGCAGGTCAGGAAGCAACAGTTAGAACTGGACATGGAACAACAGACTGGTTCCAAATAGGAAAAGGAGTACGTCAAGGCTGTATATTGTCACCCTGCTTATTTAACTTATATGCAGAGTACATCATGAGAAATGCTGGACTGGAGGAAACACAAGCTGGAATCAAGATTGCCGGGAGAAATATCAATAACCTCAGATATGCAGATGACACCACCCTTATGGCAGAAAGTGAAGAGGAGCTAAAAAGCCTCTTGATGAAAGTGAAAGAGGAGAGCGAAAAAGTTGGCTTAAAGCTCAACATTCAGAAAACGAAGATCATGGCATCTGGTCCCATCACTTCATGGGAAATAGATGGGGAAACAGTGGAAACAGTGCCAGACTTTATTTTTTTAGGCTCCAAAATCACTGCTGATGGTGACTGCAGCCATGAAATTAAAAGACGCTTACTCCTTGGAAGAAAAGTTATGTCCAACCTAGATAGCATTTTCAAAAGCAGAGACATTACTTTGCCGACTAAGGTCCGTTTAGTCAAGGCTATGGTTTTTCCTGTGGTCATGTATGGATGTGAGAGTTGGACTGTGAAGAAGGCTGATCGCCGAAGAATTGATGCTTTTGAACTGTGGTGTTGGAGAAGACTCTTGAGAGTCCCTTGGACTGCAAGGAGATCCAACCAGTCCATTTTGAAGGAGATCAGCCCTGGGATTTCTTTGGAAGGAATGATGCTAAAGCTGAAACTCCAGTACTTTGGCCACCTCATGCGAAGAGTTGACTCATTGGAAAAGACTCTGATGCTGGGAGGGATTGGGGGCAGGAGGAGAAGGGGACGACCGAGGATGAGATGGCTGGATGGCATCACTGACTCGATGGATGTGAGTCTGAGTGAACTCCGAGAGATGGTAATGAACAGAGAGGCCTGGCGTGCTGCGATTCATGGGGTCGCAAAGAGTCGGACACGACTGAGCGACTGAAATGAACTGAACTGAACTGAATGGATTTGTAGTTATGTAATAAGGCAAGTATGCTGCTGCTGCTGCTGCTGCTGCTGCTAAGTCGCTTCAGTCGTGTCCGACTCTGTGCGACCCCAGAGACGGCAGCCCACCAGGCTCCCCCATCCCTAGGATTCTCCAGGCAAGAACACTGGAGTGGATTGCCATTTCCTTCTCCAATGCATGAAAGTGAAAAGTGAAAGTGAAGTCGCTTAGTCACGTCCGACTCTTAGCGACGCCATGGACTGCAGCCCACCAGGCTCCTCCGACCATGGGATTTTCCAGGCGAGAGTACCGGAGTGGGTTGCCATTGCCTTCTCCAAGTATAATCAAATGTTAATAGCAGAATCTAGGTGCTGAGAATGTGGGTGTCCATGGTAAAATTCTAACAATGTTGCTACTTGTTTGAAAATTTTCATGACAAAATGTTAAAAAACAAGAAAAAAAATGAAGTACAATAGAGCTAAATCAGTAGACTACATGTAAAGCAACCTACTCTTCTTAATGTGGGTGGGCCTCATCCAATTGACTAAAGATACTTAGAGGAAAGAAGGGGAATCTTGAGAAAGTAGCACTGACACATACACATTACCGTGTGTGAAACTCATAGCTAGTGGGAAGTTGCTGTGTAACACAGGGAACCCAGCCTGGGGCTCTGCTCTGTGATGATCTAGGGGGCGGGATGGGGGGAGGCTCAAGAGAGAGGGAATATATATATAATTATGGCTGATTCATGTGTGTCTGGCAGAAACCAACACAACATTGTAAAATTAAAATTAAAAAATAAAAAGGAAATTAAAAATAAAAAATGAAAAATGAAAAAGAAAGGGATTCTGCTTTCAAAATGCTTTCAGATTTTTGCTGTTCAGTCACTCAGTCGTGTTTGGCCCTTTTGAGATCCCATGGACTGTAGCCGGCTAGGCTTCTCTGTACATGGGATTTTTCAGGCAAGAATACTGGAGTAGGTTGCCATTTCCTCCTCTAGGAGATCTTCCCAATTCAGGAATCGAACCCACGACTCCTGCGTATCCTGCATTGGCAGGCAGATTCTTTACCACTGGGTCTTCCGGGAAGCCCTCATTATTCTTGCATATAAAATCAAAAAGAATTTTTCTCAGATTTGCAAGTGCTGTGGAATTATATTGTTTACATCTATGCTGGAAACAGTAACTCAGTAACTCAAAAAAATCTAGTTTGATAAATAATTAAAAAGTAATTTGGGGGAATTAAAAAATATGTCAAGAGAATTAAGACAGTAAAACACACTTGGGTCTAAATAATTGTTTCAAATATTCTATAAAAAATTCATCAAGAAAAACAATTTTAATTGCAATCTAGATCTAAAATTTCAAGTGATAAAAATATAAAAAATGGGTAAAAAAAAGAGAAACAGGCAAAATTATATTAATTTCCTCAAACTGTATAAAGAGTGATTCAGTAAAAATCATGTTATTATTTAGATGTGGGTAATTGGAGGAAAGTTCATTCTTTTCATATCCTTCAGTTCAGTTCAGTCACTCAGTCACATCCGACTCTTTGTGATCCCATGAATCACAGCACGCCAGGCCTGCCTGGCTATCACCAACTCCCAGAGTCCATCCAAACCCTTGTCCATTGAGTGGGTGATGACATCCAGCCATCTCATCCTCTGTCGTCCCCTTATCCTCCCACCTTCAATCTTTCCCAGCATCAGGGTCTTTACAAATGAATCAGCTCTTTGCAATCAGGTGGCCAAAGTATTGGAGTTTCAGCTTCAGCATCAGTCCTTCCAATGAACACCCAGGACTGATCTCCTTTAGGATGGACTGGTTGGATCTCCTTGCAGTCCAAGGGCCTCTCAAGAGTCTTCTCCAACACCACAGTCCAAAAGCATCAATTCTTTGGCACTCAGCTTTCTTTATAGTCCAACTTTCACATCCATACATGACTACTGGAAAATCCATAGCTTTTTTTTTTCATATTCTTAATAGCACTTAATATTAATACAAATAAAATGTATTTTTCCAATTGTATGAAAAATATTTTTCCAAAATTAAAGAAAAATCAATCACTCAAGCTTTTATTGTGGGGGATGGGAAAACTCTATGCTTTAAAATATCTATCTTCAAAGTAATGTATATAGTTGGTGTGATTCTGATGGAACCCCAAAGAAGTAGGATGTATTTATGTGTGTTTTTGTGTGTGGGCATGTACATGTGCTTCATGCTGTGATTTTTTTTTTTTTTAGAATTACTTTATTTATTGTTTTTTTTTTTTTTNTATTTTAAATAATATCAATTCCAAAATAAGTACAGGACAGGGAGATATTTCAATAAAACAGAAAATACCCATGAACATATGAGTCTTCAAAACGTGATAAAGGCAAGGCAGCATAGCAGAGGGTGAAGAGCCTGCTTTTTGCCCTTAGACTTCTTGGATTCAAAGTAATACTGGACACAGATAAAATCTCTACACCTCGATTTCCTCATTTATGTTTAAATGGATGTGATCACAAGTGTACTTGCACAAAAGGATTTCTGTGATGATAAAGTAAAAATAAATGAAAGGCACTTAATACAGTGCCAGTCCCTATAACATTCAGTAAATGTTTACTCAGTTGTTTTGAAATAACCACGGTATGGAATAATGGAGTAACACTCATTTTGCCATGAACTCCCTAAGTTACCATATACTGAAATTTATTTCAGACCACCCAGAATTTACATTCTTAGGGAGCAAAATCACAAAGGAATTAGAAGACGTCTTGCGTGCATGCTCAGTCATGTCTGACTCTGAGACCCCATGGACTGCAGCTCGCCAGGCTCCTCTGTCCTTGGGGTTCTCCAGGCAAGAACACTGGAGTGGGTTGCCATGCCCTCCTCCAGGGGGTCTTCNTGTCCTCTTGCTGTCTGACTCTGAGACCCCATGGACTGCAGCTCGCCAGGCTCCTCTGTCCTTGGGGTTCTCCAGGCAAGAACACTGGAGTGGGTTGCCATGCCCTCCTCCAGGGGGTCTTCCCCACCCAGGGATCGAGCCTGCATCTTTTGCGTCTCCTGCATTGGCAGGCGGGTCCTTTGCCACTAGTGCCACCTGGGAAGCCTGGAAGATGACATAGTTAAATGCAAAAGTAAGACCTCAATCCAGCAAGACTGGTTATTAGAAGATAGAGTCCACTCATACTTTCTGGTTCTTTAATTCCATTTCTTATTCTATACCAATTGCTTTGCAACTTATTCAAGACAGACCTACACAGAAAAGACAGATTAACTGGTCTGAGATTAAACAGCTAGCCCACAGTGGAATCAAGATTCAAGTTTATGCATTTTGGGTCCAGAAAACACAGACCTGAGTCTGAACCTTGGTTTCACTACTTCCGGTTATATGGGGTTGGACAAGTCGCAATCCAAGCCTTGTTTTCCGCATCTGGGAAGTATGGGTATTTATCCATTCCATTACATAATTTGACTGCTTCAGCTCTTCTTGCATGTACTAGCAAATTATCTTTACTCTCTAAGGTAGATTGGCAGGCATTTATATGAAGGACCAGATAGCAGACAGTTTAGGCACTGCAGGTCACAAGAGTTTTTTTTTTTTTTTAATTCTTTTAAAATTCTTTTCTTCCTCCTTCATTCCTCACTTCCTTCCTCTCAGTCTTTATTTTAATGTCTATCTCTCTCATCTCCTTCTTTTTTACATTCTTTTCTCTTTAAGGATAATACACATTCTTAACTCAAGGGCCATACCCCGCCTCCTCC
>SJYH01004217.1:149453-174616 GCA_006408735.1 Sylvicapra grimmia | reverse complement strand
AATCTTGATTCCAGGTTGTGTTTCTTCCAGTCCAGCGTTTCTCATGATGTACTCTGCATGTATTTACTTCATTCCATCAGCCATCAAAATATTCATACAAGCAAACTTTTTTTTTTCTGAAATGCTAAGAGTTTTTGCCATAGATGATTAAGAGAGCTCTCTTGGAATGCTTTCTGACCCTATGTATCCTGTCCTTAATGATGAAGTAAAATAGGAATACTTGGGCTCCAGATGTATGCAATTCCCTAGAAATGGAAAGTGACCTATAGGTGATGTCCTAGAAATATTTAGGTCTGGATGGGAAGGCGTCTGATGGTGTTCAGGAGAAGCATCAGGCTTTGGAAAGCCATCCTTGGAACAGGGCAAGATAAGGAAGAAGAGCAGAAAATCAGGGTACTAAGGGGTTATCCGAAGCCTGTCCTGCTCAGGAAGACCAATCTCCTGCATTCTCGTCTTTACTAAGACGCCATTCTCACCTGATTTAACCAGAGAATTCAGTGCCCTAATGGATGTAGGAAAATCATGGGTTCCAAAGAGGAGAAATTTCCCCAGTGGCCTTTCATTCGACAAATCCAAATAATATTTGGGAACGTCTTCTTGGGTTGATCAACTGTGACAAAGGGCGTGGCAGCTTTCCGCCTGATAGTCACAGGTGACTGTTGTCTGGGGCCCACAGGATGGGGGCCCCCTTCCTGCCCACACCCGGCGGGGACCTATGGGGTTGTGCTTTGGAAAATCCACACAGTGGGAAGTGTTCATGTCAGGCACAGAGAGCATTAAAACGACACTTGCAGAGAATGTTGGAGGTGCGAATTTAGGAATGGCTTTGCCACTCAGATGCTGAATTATCTCAGGCAAACTGTGAAACTGTAACATTTGAGTTTCCTCATCTATGTTATGAATGGTTGGACTAGCTGGCATTCACGGTCCTTTTGATTTCTAGAAACTACATTTGCTTACTGATTTGGCTGTGCCCGGCTCGGCTGCGGCACGCAGGGTCTTCCGTTGCTGCGTGTGGGATCCTGTTCCCTGAAGAGGGATCAGACCCAGGCTCCCTGCCTTGCAAGTGTGGAGTCTTAGCCGCTGGACCACAAGAGAAGTCCCTCACGGTCCTTTCTAACCTCAAAATTCTACAGTTTCTACTTCTCTCAAAAGACACCGAACACGTCGAAGAGCTGCTGTCCATCCATCACTTTTGGCTTTCTCATTTCCCGTCAGGCACGTTTATATTTCTCTCTGCGGAACCCTGCCCCGTTCCTGCTCATTTCTGTGATGATAACTATCATTTTAATCCTCATTCAACCAGGTTGCTGCATTGCTTCTCCTTAGTGACCTCTCTTTAATTTCCGGTACCATTTCCACCCTGATTCTGCTAACAGAATTTCCACTTTTCAGTCTCTCCATCTAATTCTGTAACTCTTTGCAAACCTTCCAATTTAAGTCAGGATTATCAGAGATTTTTCTGTGTTAGATACAGATTTTTAAAAACCAACATATGGACTTGAATGCTGTTTGTTATGATGGTCAATCAAGAGAGTCTTCCTTTGAGGAATAACATGGATGACTCATACATGAATCAAGGGCTTAGAGAGGTTAAATTAAAAACACTTTCTTCTTATCACTCATAAAATCACACTTTTTTCAATATGCTAGATATATTACAATATCCATAATACTTTAAAAACAACTTAATTATGCTTTTAAAAATTAATTATGTTTTATAAAAGCAACTAGTTATGTTCAAATTGACTATTTTAAGGTTCAAATTGTCTTGTTTGGTACTGTGGAACCTGTGGTCAGTGATTCATATAAACATTGCCCAGAATGTGTAGTATTTGCAAATCAGACATTCACTGTAAGGCCTCTGGATACATTTTGAGTCATGGTGAAGGTGAAGGTGAATTCGCTCAGTCGTGTCCGACTCTTTGCGACCTAGTGGACTGTAACCTACTAGGCTTCTCCGTCCATGGGATTCTCCAGGCAAGAATACTGGAGTGGGTTGCCATTTCCCATGAACCTGGGTGAAATCTAGGTGACAGAGCAGAGGCGAGAGGTCCAAGCACTGAGCTGCGGGCNATACATTTTGAGTCATGGTGAAGGTGAAGGTGAATTCGCTCAGTCGTGTCCGACTCTTTGCGACCCAGTGGACCGTAACCTACTAGGCTTCTCCGTCCATGGGATTCTCCAGGCAAGAATACTGGAGTGGGTTGCCATTTCCCATGAACCTGGGTGAAATCTAGGTGACAGAGCAGAGGCGAGAGGTCCAAGCACTGAGCTGCGGGCCGCACCGACAGCAAGGTTAGGGAAGATACTGAGGGTGAGGCTAGCGGAGGGAGAGGAGCCGGCGCCCTTCAGGAAGGATGAAAAGCCAGGAGTGTTGATGTGAGCGCTAGTGCGTGCGGACAGGTCACAGAATCGCGGCTTTGCTCAAACCTGCCTGGCGAACTTTGGAAAGCGCACCTGCTGTCTCTTCTCTACGTCAAACTTTAACCTGGCGCCTCTAAGTTAGCCCCTGGTTTTTCTCGCTAACCTGCTCCTCTCCCACTTCTGCCTTTGTGAGGGAAACGACAATTCTTTGTAAGAGTCATTTCTTTCTTTTGCACCCGCACGTCCAACCTGCTCCACGTTTTAGCGCCAGACTCCCAGTGATTCAAAATGTGATTGCTTCTGCTACATCATCTCTGCAGGTCGGCTGCAATGTATCACCAGCTATTGCTTGAATTTCTGCATCTTTTTTTATAGGTGGTCTCCTGGCTTCCACTCTTTGATCTTAGAGTATTTTTTTCCTTCTTTTAAAAAATGCACATAATTAAAAATTAAATTGAGATGTAATTAATTTTTAAAATGTACATATTTTATTATTTAAGTTCATAAGGGTAAACTCATNTGAGGGAAACGACAATTCTTTGTAAGAGTCATTTCTTTCTTTTGCACCCGCACGTCCAACCTGCTCCACGTTTTAGCGCCAGACTCCCAGTGATTCAAAATGTGATTGCTTCTGCTACATCATCTCTGCAGGTCGGCTGCAATGTATCACCAGCTATTGCTTGAATTTCTGCATCTTTTTTTATAGGTGGTCTCCTGGCTTCCACCCTTTGATCTTAGAGTATTTTTTTCCTTCTTTTAAAAAAATGCACATAATTAAAAATTAAATTGAGAGGTAATTAATTTTAAAAATGTACATATTTTATTATTTAAGTTCATAAGGGTAAACTCACTGGCAACCCACTCCAGTGTTCTTGCCTGGAGAATCCCAGGGATGGGGGAGCCTGGTGGGCTGCCGTCTATGGGGTCACACAGAGTCAGACACAACTGAAGTGACTTAGCAGCAAACTCACTTTATTCATTTATATAGTGGTAGAATACACATAATGCTTACTATCTCAACCATTCTAAGTGTTCGGCTCTGCAGTGTTAATTAAGCACATGCAGATTGTGTAACCATACCTCCACCCATCCTCAGAACTTTCTATTTTGCAAAACCGAAAAGGTGCACCCGCTAAACAATAAGCTTTCCCCCTACCCATTGGCAACCCCAATTCTACATTCTTTTCTTCTTTTAAAAAATTGTTTCTTTCCCCCCACATCTCAGTCTCTGCTAATCAACACTCTGCTATCTGGAGTTTGGGTTTTTAAAAAATGCTTCCCATGCAAGGGTAATCATATGATATTTGTCTTTGTATGGGTTATTTGACTTAGCATAATATCCTCCTGGATTATCTATATTGTCACAGATGAAAGGATTTCCTTCTTTTTTTAAAAGACTGAATAATATACTATTGTATGTACATCAACAAACACTTTGATTGTTCCCATTTTTGGCTGTTGAGGCTAATGCAACAATAAGCATTGGAGTGCAGACATCATTTCATTTGGATTTATATCCAGAAATGAGATTGCTGGATCACATGGCAGTTCTAATTTTATTTTTTTTGAGGAAACTTCCATCCTGTTCTCAATAATAGTTGCATCAATTTATATTCCCATCAACATTGTACATTCAGTTCAGTTCAGTTGCTCAGTCGTGTCTGACTCTGTGACACCATGGACTGCAGCATGCCAGGCCTCCCTGTCCATCACCAATTTCCAGAGCTTACTCTAACTCATGTCCATTGAGTCACTGATGCCATCCAACCATCTCATCCTCTGCCACCCCCTTCTCATCCCGCCTTCAATCTTTCCCAGCAACAGGGTCTTTTCAAATGAGTCAGTTCTTCGCATCAGGTGGCTGAAGTATTGGAGTTTCAGCTTCATCAGTCCTTCCAATGAATATTCAGGGCTGAATATTTCGGATGGACTGGTTGGATCTCCTTGCAGTCCAAGGGACTCTCAAGAGTCTTCTCCAACACCACAGTTCAAAAGCATCAATTCTTCGGCACTCAGCTTTCTTTATGGTCCAACTCTCACATCCATACATGACCACTGGAAAACCATAGCTTTAACTAGATGGATCTTTGTTGGCAAAGTAATGTCTCTGCTTTTTAATATGCTATCTAGGTTGGTCATAACTTTTCTTCCAAGGAGTGCAAGGATTCCAACAGTGTACAAGTGTTTTCTTATCTCCACATCTTTGCCAACACTTGCTGTCTTATCTTTTTGATGATAACCATTTTGAGTAGTGACAGTTGTTAATATCTTATTGTGATTTTGATTTGCATTTCCCTGATGATTAGTGATGTTGCACGTCTTTTCATATACTTATTGGCCATTTGTATGACAAGCCTATGGCTATCTTCATATTCAGTGGTGGAAATGCTTTCCTTTAAGATCAGGAACAAGACAAGGATGCTCATTCTCACCACTACAGTTTTACATAGTAATGGGAGTCCTAGACAGAACAATTGGGAAAGAAAAAGAAATAAAAAGCAATTCATATCGGAAAGGAATACAGTTGTCTCTGCAGATTACATGATCTTGTATAGTCCTCTCATGGGAAAGCTGCTGATAAAGTGCACACACGCTGTTGCAAAGCACATCTGACTCTCTCACTAAGACATTGGAGAGAGCTAAGTTTGTGAAGTAACTCGCAGAGCCTTGAGAATGTGCATATGTTTTGGGTACATGTGACACGAGAATATCAGTAATCTCATTATGTTAAAACATTTGAACGTTAGTACTGCTGATGAGAAGGCACTTCTTCCATTCTCAATGCATTTCCTGGACGCAAAAGAGAGAGAAGAATCGTACAATTCTGTGGCTGAGCTCACAATATTAAACATATCTTGATTGTTTGGGTTAAACAAAGTCAGAGAGAGAAATTGGTCTTTGTTATGGTTTCCCCATAGGTTCTTGGCNTCATCAGTCCTTCCAATGAATATTCAGGGCTGATCATATTTCGGATGGACTGGTTGGATCTCCTTGCAGTCCAAGGGACTCTCAAGAGTCTTCTCCAACACCACAGTTCAAAAGCATCAATTCTTCGGCACTCAGCTTTCTTTATGGTCCAACTCTCACATCCATACATGACCACTGGAAAACCATAGCTTTAACTAGATGGATCTTTGTTGGCAAAGTAATGTCTCTGCTTTTTAATATGCTATCTAGGTTGGTCATAACTTTTCTTCCAAGGAGTGCAAGGATTCCAACAGTGTACAAGTGTTTTCTTATCTCCACATCTTTGCCAACACTTGCTGTCTTATCTTTTTGATGATAACCATTTTGAGTAGTGACAGTTGTTAATATCTTATTGTGATTTTGATTTGCATTTCCCTGATGATTAGTGATGTTGCACGTCTTTTCATATACTTATTGGCCATTTGTATGACAAGCCTATGGCTATCTTCATATTCAGTGGTGGAAATGCTTTCCTTTAAGATCAGGAACAAGACAAGGATGCTCATTCTCATCACTACAGTTTTACATAGTAATGGGAGTCCTAGACAGAACAATTGGGAAAGAAAAAGAAATAAAAAGCAATTCATATCGGAAAGGAATACAGTTGTCTCTGCAGATTACATGATCTTGTATAGTCCTCTCATGGGAAAGCTGCTGATAAAGTGCACACACGCTGTTGCAAAGCACATCTGACTCTCTCACTAAGACATTGGAGAGAGCTAAGTTTGTGAAGTAACTCGCAGAGCCTTGAGAATGTGCATATGTTTTGGGTACATGTGACACGAGAATATCAGTAATCTCATTATGTTAAAACATTTGAACGTTAGTACTGCTGATGAGAAGGCACTTCTTCCATTCTCAATGCATTTCCTGGACGCAAAAGAGAGAGAAGAATCATACAATTCTGTGGCTGAGCTCACAATATTAAACATATCTTGATTGTTTGGGTTAAACAAAGTCAGAGAGAGAAATTGGTCTTTGTTATGGTTTCCCCATAGGTTCTTGGCCTCAGGAAGATGTCCTCAGATGGAGATAGTATAAGAACATAGATCTGGTTCAAAAGTCCAAGAACATGAAAGAGAGAAGAAATAAAATTAGGTGGTCCTAAAATTAGAGAAAGGCAGGGAGATATCGTTCTGATTCTCTCTCTTCTATTTTTGCTAAAGATAAAATAAAAAATACTTATTTTTTGTAAGTCTGGCTCCCCAGACCCCAGAGCTGCCTCCCCTTTCAGGGGACGCTGAGCCCGCCCACGGAGGCTCCCCAGACCCTGGAGCTGCCTCCCCGCAGACCCTGCCTTCTGCTGCTCTGTGCATTAGGACGTAACATAGGAATTTTGGTGACGCACAGATATTCAGTCTACAGCAACTCTGTTCTCAGAAATGATCCAGACAGAAGCTTTCAATTGTATTAATATATGTTCATTACTCGTGTTTAGAAAGCTGCAGTAGCGTGTTTGGCGGGCGATGGATGAACCGTTGCAGTATTGCATTGCTGTCAGCACCGAAGGGTTGCGTGCTTAGGCTGCTGTCTGAGCTTGCCTGCTGCGTGTGCTGCGCTAGTGTGACTAACGCCACACGCCGACGCGCCAAGACTTCAGAGGCGGGGCGTGCAGGCATTCTGCGCCTGCCTTTGTCTTTCACTGCTCTTTCCTGTGTCTTCTCAGTGAGGCAATGGTACCTGTGGGAACTGATGCAGGTGAGCACATCACATTATGAGGTTTGTGGTCTTCAGTCCTAAACGTGGATGTTTACTGGAGCGAGCACATTTCTCTTGCCTGGCAAATCCCATGGATGGAGGAGCCTGGAAGGATGCAGTCCATGGGGGCGCTAAGAGTCTGACAGGACTGAGCGACTTCCCTTTCACTTTTCACTTTCATGCATTGGAGAAGGAAATGACAACCCACTCCAGTGTTCTTGCCTGGAGAATCCCAGGGATGAGGGAGCCTGGTGGGCTGCCGTCTATGGGGTCACACAGAGTCGGACACGACTGAAGCGACTTAGCAGCAACAGCACATTTTCTAGCTTAACTTTTTTTAAAAATGTAAATTTATTTATTTTAATTGGAGGTTAATTACTTTACAATATTGTATTGGTTTTGCCATACATCAACATGAATCCGCCACAGGTATACACGTGTTCCCCATCCTGAACCCTACCCCACCCCCATACCATCCCTCTGGGTAATCAGAAATCTTCCAGCAAACAAAAGCCCAGGATACTAGCTTAACTTTTTATTCAAGTGAAGCTTCAAATTATGCCGTTCAAAACTTCTAGAAAACAGGGACGACAAGTCTTCTCAGTTAACGAGGGCTTCACTGTAAGAACATAGCAGCACGTGGACAGGGCACACGGGCTTCAGTCCCCTTTATATTCCTCTGATGACCTCAAAAACCATGTTGCTTAATGCTCTCCTACTTAGACCTGTGATCAAGTGATGGGGCTTCGGGCAGTCTTCAGAATATCAACAAGGAAGGAGATTTAAACAGATTCAAGAAAGATGCTAAATTAATAATATTCTGACTTTCTCTCTTTCAGTCCTTCTAATGTCTTAGTTATAAAGATAATTATGCTATCTAAATCACTTGGCTGTACAGAAGAAATTGTCACAGCATTGCAAATCAACTATACTTCAATAGAAAAAGATAGTTTTGTTAAACCGAGAAGACTAGTGTTCTTTGATAAAAAGATTTTTTTGTCTTAATATACTTTGTGTGTCCTACAGTCTGCCCTGGTATCAAACAATTGTTAGCTGAACTAAGCTGGAAAGGATTTGCTTTGGGATTCCACAGACTTAAAATTCTTACTTTGCCACCATCTACCCACATCCTCCCAGGTGGCTCAGTGGTAAAGAATCTGCCTCCGATGCAGGAGATGCCAGAGATGCCGGTTCAATCTCTGAGTCAGGAAGATCCTTTGGAGGAGGAAATGGAAACCTACTCCAGTATTCTTGCCTGGAGAATCCAATGGACAGAGGAGCCTGGCGGGCTACAGTCCATGGGGTTGCAGAGTCAGACACGACTGAGCGATTGAGTACCTATTACCCACACACCCATATCTGAGACTCCATTCCCCCTCCTACCTCGTCGACTCTCTCAGAGTTAGTGTGAGACCTTAATGAGACAGCATATGCAGTACTTGGAAAGGTTCAGTTCAGTTCAGTTCAGTCGCTCAGTTGTGTCCGACTCTTTGCAACCCCATGAATCGCAGCACGCCAGGCCTCCCTGTCCATCACCAACTCCCGGAGTTCACTCAGATTCATGTCCATCGAGTCAGTGATGCCATCCAGCCATCTCATCCTCTGTCGTCCCCTTCTCCTCCTGCCCCCAATCCCTCCCAGCATCAGAGTCTTTTCCAGTGAGTCAGCTCTTCGCATGAGGTGCCAAAGTACTGGATTCTAAATGAAGAGCACCGCTTTGTGGTCCTCATCTTTTCTATATATCAGGCTCCAGGGAAGTGGCTGCATCTTACAATCTCCTGGTGTGCAGGTCTTATCCCAGATCAAAATTTGCTAAATCATATTATTATATCATACTCTCTGGAAGTGGGATCCAGCCAATAGTATTTTAAAAATCTCCCCCAGGTTATTGTAATGTGCAGCTGAATTTGAGAACCACTGCTGCTGCTGCTGCTAAGTCGCTTCAATTGTGTCTGACTCTGTGTGACCCCATAAATGGCAGCCCACCAGGCTCCCCCGTCCCTGGGATTCTCCAGGCAAGAACACTGGAGTGGGTTGCCATTTTCTTCTCCAATGCATGAAAGTGCAAAGTGAAAGTGAAGTCGCTCAGTTGTGTCCGACTCTTAGCGACCGCATGGACTGCAGCTGTAGGCTAAATGTTTCTTGGTTGCTTGAATGCATTGGTTTTCAAACCTGAGCCTGCTTCAGAATCACCAGGAGGGCTTATTAAAAAACACAGATAGCTTGGTTGTACCTGGAGTTTCGACTCTGCGGGTCTGGGATGAGGGCTCCTGTAAGTGGCATTTCTAAAAAATTCCAGGTCATGCTGGTGCTGCTGGCTTGGCAATGATGCTTTTGAACCACTGTTCCAGGGAAGCAGTTTTCAAAGTGTGATCTGCACCCCAACCTCATCTGAAATACGGGGGAAGCTTGTTAATAATGCAGGCAGTTCTCCCTAGCCAGACTCTTACATGAATTTTATCTATTAGAACTCAGGTAAGGAATAGGTATGGATATATTTCAGCCTTTTGAAGCATGCTTTTCTCTCTGAGATTCAAGGATAAAATAGATCTAGCTTATATACTATTCCTCATTATCCAGATTTACAGCTGGCATTCTCATTAAGTTTAGGATCCATGTATGTGTGGATAACAGGGCATAATTCTAAAGATTTCTGAGCTCTACTAGAAATATGCCAAGTTACATTGTCTGGATTAGATCCCTTAATTCTATAATTTCAGCAGTCTTTCAAGGTAACTCTTAGGAGTATAAATGTCTAAGAAACATACCCCTGTGCTGTGTGGAAGATTCTTAGGGTTCGCTTAATTTTAGAAAATAAGAATGGGACTCTAGTGTCAAATACCTATGAGATTTACCTGCAAAGCACCTTAAACCAACAGACTGACGTAATGTGGGATCCTATAGTATCAAGGATTATAATCTTTATCTTAAGATAGAAGCAATGCTATATTTCTGGAAAGGGACATCCGGAATTTCTTCTACCCAGTTACAGTCATGAAGAGTGAATAGAATCAGTTTTGTCTGGGAAGGAACTGCTCAAAGAAATAAAAGACAAGAAAGAATTAACCTTCAAACAACATTCTTGGCCATAGAAGTCCAAAAGAAGATTCACATGGTTTGCATGCGATTTCTAATTAGTAAGCTAAGCCTAGTGAAGCCTGCTTTTCCAACCACCCTTTTAAAGGCACTCTTGATCTCCTTGTTCCTCAGGCCATAGACCAGTGGGTTCAGCATGGGGATGACCGTGGCGTAGAACACAGACGCCACTTTGTCTGTGCCCATGGAGTGGCTGGAGCTGGGCTGTAAGTACATGAAGATGATTGTCCCGTAGAAGATGGAGACAGTGGTGAGGTGGGAAGCGCAGGTGGAGAAGGCCTTCTGGCGTCCTTCAGAAGAGCGCATCCTCAGGATAGCAATAAAAATGAAGAGGTACGAGCCCAAGATAATCAGAAGAGCGAAGAGGGTGTTGAACGCTGCCAGGGTGAAGAGCACAATCTCATTTGTGTAGATATCAGAGCAAGAGAGAGCCAACAGTGGGGGAATGTCACAGAAAAAGTGATTAACCACATTGGAATGGCAGAAGGAGAGGTGGAAAGTGAGGGCAACATGGACGGAAGATTGTAAGAGTCCACAAACATAGGAGCTGGTGGCCAGCAAGGCACACACAGCTCTCGTCACGGTGGTGGTGTAATGCAGGGGTTTGCACACGGCTGCCTGGCGATCAAAGGCCATCGAGGCCAGGAGGAAACTTTCAACAGTGGCAAAGGCTGCGAAGAAGAACATCTGGGTAGCACATGCATCGTAGGATATAATCTTATCTCCTGTGAGAATCCCCGCCATTACTTTAGGAGTAACAGAGGAGGCATAAACACAGTCCACTAGGGAGAGGTTACCGAGGAAAAAGTACATGGGCGTGTGCAGTCGAGAGTCCAGCAAAATCAACACGACCATCCCAAGGTTCCCACCCAGGGTAGTGAGGTAGACGAGAGTGAAGGTCGTAAACAGAGGGACCCGCATCTCTACGGCATCTGTTAACCCCACGAGAAGGAATTCAGTCACATCTGAAAGGTTCTCCATCAACTGGGGAGTCAACGTGAGCGGCACCTAGGACAAGCTAAGCAAATGCAGATGATGCTGTTTGATCATCTGCCTGGGAAGTAAACTGTAAATGGGGTCTCCAGTTCATGTGTGAGCTTCTTATGGAGGGAAGGAGCTCGTGGGTGAGACGCTGAACCAGATGGGGAGTGGTGGGTTGGGTGAGGCTGTTCATCGAGCAGTGGTGTGGAAAACGCTAGAATGCCCTTACTGGCTGTGGCTGCCAAGAGCGGATCACACGACTCTGGGCCACATTTCAGCTTGCTTGCTTGCTGTATGCTATATCCTCTTCTATTAAACCATGTAGGACTCTTTTTATTTCCATCTCTTACAAGCACACTTGTCTAAGGTATACATCAAAGGCTTAAATCAACAGAAAGTAAGATACGGGAAACATTTAGTCAGTCATTGGTGCATAACGCTGACGAGCCCTCCTCAATTGCCTCCTCCGTCTCTGAGGGACCTTCATGGGCTTCACTGGAGATGTACAGTGATTCCAACCTTCTTTTTCCTTCTAATTCATGGGGCCCTCAGCTGAGTGGCCCTCAGTTTCTGTCCTCTGCTGTCATCTACACCTTTGCCTTATTTGTGGGTGAAGAGAATAGGGGAGATGGAAGGATTAGTTTTGTCCTCACCTAGAAACTCTGTACCATCAACCAGACCACAGACCTCCTGCCATTTCATGTAGTATATCTGGTTGCTGTCACCTCCAGTGGTAACTCAGCGGACAGCTTATTGTAGCTGCTGTAGTTACAGTATGAGAGACTGTCTTACCCAAGAGACACTTCTGACTCTGGGATATTAGGTCCCATTCATTCCTCCTGGATTAACTATTATTAAATATTCAGCGGAGGATGTGATATACCCCTTGTCTTTAAGGATTCCTTAGTGGGAGAGACCTACATCCAAAAGATACATCAGTCATAATGTATTTCTGAAGTGGAGAGACACCCGTGGCCTTTGGAATTAGAAAGGATGTTTGGTTTGCCCAACACAAGAACTCAGGAAGGATTTCTGGAGATCAGGACTCCTCGGTTGTGGCTTGGAAACTAAAGAAATAATAATAATGTATTAGTTATTATAATAGCAAACACATAACATTTACTTTGGGTCAGGAAACTGTTCTAAGCTGGTCACATGTATTAACTCATTTACTTCAGTTAGCAATTCTGTTAGGCAGGTACTATTATCACCTCCATTTTGCTTCAAATGGAACCAAAATTTAAAGGGGTCAATTACTTGCTCAAGTAGCATATTTGATGGTAGAACTGGGATTGGGATCCAGGCAGCATGATCTAAAATCTGTAATATTAAGCATCCTTCTCGAAATAGTAGGTCAAGTTCATTAATCTTCCTATATTCCAGTTTCTTCATCTTCCAAGTGGGAAATTCAGTTTTCAACTTTTAGGTAGATGAGTAGGATAACTTAGATCATTCAGAACATTTAAAACAACGTTCACTGCACAGCAAGTACTCCAAAAGTTTACGATGTCACTACTACTGTTACTGGCAGGCAGAAGAAGCATCATGGATAAAGGGATGAACTGGCAAACACCACTGTATAAACAGACACTCATAAGTATATAAGTATTACTAAATCAAATCTCAATTAAGAGTGACGTACAAAAGTAACTGGTAGACATGAAACTAGCATTGAGACCTAAAAGAGAAAAAATGTATCAGATTATAGATCATACAACTATTTGGAAGAGTCTAAAGTGACTGTTAAGTCAAATATAACAAGAATACACTTGTTCCAGGCATCCCTCCTTCAGTGTTGGTGGGGCTGCACGTTGGGCCACTATGGGGGTCCCTCAGAAAACTGAAGAGAGAGTCACCACATAGCGCGCAGCCCCACTCCTGGGTGTACAGCCGAAGGAGGGAAACCCGCTCACCTGCAAGGAGCATGCACCCCAGTGTCCACAGCAGCGCCACTTACAACAGCCCCAAATGTGCGTGGACTGATCGATGACTCAAGAGAATGCAGTGCACGTGTACAATAGACTGCTGCTCAGCCCTAAGGAAGGATGAAATGACGCCAACTGCAGCGACATGGATGGGTTAGAGATTATCATTGGTAAGTGAAGTAAGTCAGAGAAAGATAAATACGATATGATATCACTTATATGTGGAATCCTAAAAGATGACAGAAATGAACTTGTTTACAAAACAGGAACAGACTCACAGACATAGAAGATGAACTTATCATTACCAAAAGGGAAAGGGGTGATAAATTAAGAGCTTGGGATTAACGGATACATATTTCTATATATAAAACAGATAAACATCAGGGACCTACTGTATAGCACAGGGAAATGTATTCCATATCTTTTAATACCTATAATGTGAAAAAGAATACACACCTGTATTATATGTAAAAAGCGGAATCACTTTGCTGTACACCTTAAACTAACACAACCCTGAAAATCAACTGTATTTCAATAAAAGAGCAAGCAAAACCACAACTTCAAAAAATGTTTACTTTTGTCAATAAGTGCCACTAATTATGGAGAAGGCGATGGCACCCCACTCCAGTGCTCTTGCCTGAAAAATCCCGGGGATGGAGGAGCCTGGTGGGCTGCAGTCCATGGGGGGTCACTGGGAGTCGGACACGACTGAGCGACTTCACTTGCACGCATTGGAGAAGGAAATGGCAACCCACTCCAGTGTTCTTGCCTGGAGAATCCCAGGGAAGGGGGAGCCTGGTGGGCTGCCGTCTATGGGGTCGCACAGAGTCGGACACGACTGAAGCGACTTAGCAGCAGCAGCAGCCACTAATTAGTAACTTGGATAGGATGTGGCTATGGGAAATTTACTCACACTCTGTGAATCTCAGTCTGGTTGTCTGTGGAATACCCAATTCTTGTAATACCCGAAGTACTTATGTTAGCGATCTGAGAAGCTGCGGTTGAACGGCATACGGGGCCCTGCTAACACAACGCCAGTGCGCGGACTGTGTTCAGCGCCTCTCCTCTGTCTGCTTCTCTTCCCAGTTGGCTTTGCACACAGAGCTCTGTGCCAGGAGCAAGCGCCACGAGATGAAGGACACGACTCCCGACTTTTTAAGGAGGTAGAGACGGCCAGATCCACAAATCACCTCCACAGCGTGAGAAGCGATATGATAAAAGTGTGTATAAATCTAGTGAGATGATCAGCAAAGTAACCGGAGTAGGCCAGAATACCCTGCTCCCCGTGAATTACTTTCTCCTGAGGATTATTCATCAGTTCTTATGTCTGTGCTTGCTAGAGTTGCCAGATTTGCCCCAAATTCATAAACATGTAAATCTGATTAAATCTATTTTTGAAAAAAAAGTTAACTTTTGTATTCCACTAATGGGTATTCATTGAAAGGACTGATGCTGAGGCTGAAACTCCAATACTTTGGCCACCTCATGCGAAGAGTTGGTTCATTGGAAAAGACCCTGATGCTGGGAGGGATTGGGGGCAGGAGGAGAAGGGGACGACCGAGGATGAGATGGCTGGATGGCATCACCAACTCGATGCACATGAGTTTGGGTGAACTCCGGGAGCTGGTGATGGACAGGGAGGCCTGGCGTGCTGCGATTCATGGGGTCGCAAAGAGTCGGACACGACTGAGCGACTGAACTGAACTGAATGTGATAAGAATGGCCAAATACATTTGTATTGACCAAATACATTATTTATACTACTTACATGTACAAACGGACACAAAATATCTCCTTTTGATCCAGAAATTCAGAGGTGTGGGAGCGTGGATAGGATTGTACCACAAACACAAGACCAATTCTAATCCTAGTTCTATCAGTAACCAGCTGGGTGTAGGCCTGCCACTGGCCAGATCTTCTTATTTCACAAGATGAAAAACATTCTTTATCTCTCTTGTAAGCTGTTATCCTGCTCTGATGTGACAATAGATATAAAATTTCTTTAGAAACCATAAAGGTACTGACATTTTAAAATCAGACAGTTTGAGACAAGTTGCTTTCTGTAGCCTATCACGTCTTTTCTTGGTTACTGCAGGGTATTCAGTCAATAATAATGACTGTCCAAACTTTGATGTTTCTAAGGAAAATGGCTTTATATTTGAGATCACAAACAGAAGTTGAAAGTTTCCTACAAGCCCTGATATTCAGAAAGAGAGCTATGATGTTTCTACCTAGTCCTGTAGTATATTCTAAACAAACAAACAAACAAAAATTAGGGGACGCAGTCTCCCTTTTTGAGTCTAACCATCACTCCACCATTTATTTAAGACACCTGATTATAATGAGCATGGAAATATGGACACTGGAGGCTGGCACAGCAGAGTGGAAAGAGTGGTGAACTGGGAGTAAGATGATGCCTAGCTCTAACTTTAAACTCTCTGGGCCTTTCCCATCCTCATTTGCAAGAATTAAAACAGTTGAAACTTCTAGAGTTCCTTCCTGTTCTAATCAGCTGTGATGGTGTGATTTCTTGACACTTACTTTTGTCCTAGGTTCGACAGATGAAGGTACGAGGCAGACAGTAAGGACGAGCTTCCTGCTCAGGCTATTGACCAGAAGTCCCCATCCAGAAAGGCTTCGTGCTGGAGAAGCTCCTTCCCCACCCTCAGAGCTCTGTATGGTGGAACATAACTTGGGTTTATGCTCTTGCAAATATCAAGGCAGAGAAAACGACCTTGTCACGCAATCAATCTCAGGGGAAACATTTAGTATCAAGTGAGCGGATATCTCATGAGGCTCCGGGTCCCAGATGGGTCCTCCTAACCTGAACCTGACTGGGAGATGCTGAGGATAATGTTTGTTTGCATTTTAGCTGAGAGTGTTTATGAAGGCGAGGCAGGATGGAAACGTAGAAGGAGGAGCCGCTAGCCGCAAGCCAGCAGCGCCCCAGCCTAGTTGCGTGCTGCGTGCTAAATCTGTTGCTTCAGTTGTGTCCGACTCTTCGTGACCCCGTGAGCTGTAGTCCACCAGGCTCCTCTGCCCTTGGGATTCTCCAGGTAGGAATACTGGAGTGCGTTGGCCACGCCTTCTCCAGGGGTTCTGCTCCGCCCGGGTTTCAAACCAGCGTCTCCTGCGGCTCCGGCGTGGCAGACAGATTCTTTACCGCTGAGCCATCGGGGAAGCCTCCCAGACAAGCTAGGCAGTGCAGGGTAAAACTTCCTTAAAATCTCCGGCCTATGTGGTGTCAGAACCTTATGCAAGCTTTCTCTATCTCTTTCATAAAAACCTGGAAATCTGTTTCTCCTCAGTTCTTTTAAGCAAAATACCCATTTGTTTTACCACGACAGGGCTGGACTGGGCATATGTTGGGAAACCTTTATTCTTATTTTTTAGAACTAAGAAGACAGGTTCATTCTTTCCTCTGCATAGTCCTCTCTGTCCCTAAACACCCAGGCAGAGCTCTCTGTTTTATCAGTGCGTCAGGCACAGGTTTTATAAATTTGGGCCCTGCGGTAATACGGTCTCCCTTCCCAGCCTAGATCCACCATCTGTTGCAGGGTGACCTTGGTCAAGTTATTCCATCTCTCCAAAAATCAGTGTATCACCTACAAAAAGAAGAGCAATAATATTGAATATCCCTCATAGGAGAGTAGGGGCTTCCCAGGTGGCGCTAGTGATAGAGACCCCATCTACCAATGCAGGAGACGTAAGAGGCGCAGGCTGGATCCCTGGGTCGGGAAGATTCCCTGGAGGAGGGCATGGCAACCCACTCCAGTATTCCTGCCTGGAGCATCAGGCAGAGGAGCCTGGTGGGATACAGCGCATGAGGTCACATAGAATTGGACAGGACTGAGGTGCTTCAGCACATACGCATAGGAGAGTGCTGAAGAGTACATCAGATGCTGGTGTTCAGGAGCTCGGTCCTGCCCGACTCTTTGCAGCCCCGTGGCCTGCAGCACGCCCGGCTGCCCTGTCCTTCACGATCTCCCGGAGTTGGCTCAAAACCTTGTCCACTGAGTCGGTGGTGCCATCCAACCATCTCAGCCTCTGTCACCCCCTCTCCCCCTGTTGTCAATCTTTTCCAGCATCAGGCTCTTTTCAAATGAGTCGGCTCTTCGCATCAGGTGGCCGAAGTATTGGAGCTTCAGCTTCAACATCAGTCCTTCCAATGAATATTCAGGATTTCCTGAATATTTCCTTTAAGATTGACTGGTTTGATCTCCTTGCTGTCCAAGGGACTCAGGTGTCTTCTCTAGCACCACAATTCAAAAACATCAATTCTTCGGTGCTCAGCCTTCCTTATGGTCCAAGTCTCACTTGTGTACCTGACTACTGGAAAAACCATAGCTTTGAGTATATGAATCTTTGTCAGCAAAGTGATGTCTCTGCTTTTTAAGATGCTATCTTGGTTTGTCATAGCTTTTCTTCCAAGGGGCAAGCATTTTTTAATTTCATGGCTGCAGTCACCATCTGCAGTGATTTTGGAGTCCAAGAAAATGAAATCTATCACTGTTTCCATCTTTTACCCCATCTATTTGCCATTAAATGATGAGACTGGATGCCATGATCTTAGTTTTCTGACTGTTGACATTTTAAACTTACGCTTTCACTCTCCTATGAATAATTTTTTTTGTATTTATGATGTTATGCAATCATCACAAGAATCTTATTCCTGAATATTTCCATTGCCACAAAAATAAACCCCATATATGTTAATAAGTCCCATTCTTCCTATTCCTAAATCCCTTGTCACTGAGTAATCAAAACTTTGTTTTTATTTGTATTTCTAGTCTAGATGTTTTATTAAAGTGGGCACATATAATTTTTGTCATTTTATGTCATTTTCTTTCATTTAACATAATGCTTTTGAAGATCTTCCCTGTGGTAACATTTTAAAATGTTCATTTCATTTTATGGCTGAATAATATTCCATTGTATAGATATACCACAGTGGGTTCATTATCTGATGAATATTTGGGGTATTTTAACCTTTGGGCAATTGTTGACAATGTTTCTATGAATATTCATGTACAAATTGTTGCTGAGCATGCATCTTCTTTCTCTTGGGTATATTTTCAGAAGGGAAGTTGCTGGGTTATATGGTGACTCTGTGTTTGACTTTCTGAGACCCATCAAATGGTTTTCAACAGCAGCTACATCATTTTTCATTCCCACCAGCAAAGTATTAGAGCTATTCTTCCACAACTATTGCTTTGACATTTCTGGATTTTTTTGCAATTCCATATGAATTTTAGGATTGGCATTTCAGTTTTTGCCAAAAAAAAAAAGCTACTGGGATTTTGAACGAAACTATATTGGTCCTCTCAAACAAAGTTAGTGGAGGTGATGGAATTCCAGTTGAGCTATTTCATGTCCTAAAAGATGATACTGTTTGCAAATTTGGAAAACTCAGCAGTGGCCACAGGACTGGAAAAGGTCAGTTTTCATTCCAATCCCAAAGAAAAGCAATGCCAAAAATGTTTAAACTACAGCACAATTGCACTCATCTCACACGCTAGTAAAGTACTGCTCAAAATTCTTCAAGAAGGCTTCAACATAAACTGAGAACTTCCAGATGTTCAAGATGGATTTAGGAAAGACAGAGGAACCAGAGATCAAATTGGCAACATCTAGTGGATCATCATAAAAGCAAGAGAGTTCCAGAAAAACATCTACTTTTGTTGACTATGCCAAAGCCTTTGAGTGTGTGGATCACAACAAACTATGGAAAATTCTGAAAGAGATAGGAATACCAGACCACCTTACCTGCCCCCTGAGAAACCTGTATGCAGGTCGAGAAGCAACAATGAAAATCAGACATGGAACAATGGACTGGTTCCAAATTGGGAAAGGAGTACATCAAGGCTGTATATTGTCACCCTGCTTATGTAACTTCTATGCAGAGTACATCATGTGAAGTGCTGGACTGGATGAAGCACAAACTGGAATCAAAGACTGCTGAAAGAAATATCAATAACCTCAGATATGCAGATGACACCACTGTTATGGCAGAAAGCAAAGAGGAGCTAAAGAGCCTCTTGATGAAAGTGAAAGCAGAGAGTGAAAGAGTTAGCTTAAAGCTCAGCATTCAGGAAACAAAGATCATGGCATCTGGTCCCATCACTTCTTGGCAAATAGATGGGGAAACAATGGAAACAGTGACAGACTTCATTTTCTTGGGCTCCAAAACCACTGCTTATGGTGACTGCAGCCATGAAATTAAAAGATGCTAGCTCCTTGGAAGAAAAGCTATGACCAATCTAGACAGCATATTAAAAAGCAGAGACATTACTTTGCCAACAAAGATCCCTGTAGTCAAAGCTATGGCTTTTCCAGTAGTCACGTATGGATATGAGAGTTGGACCATAAAGCTGAGTGCTAAAGAATTGATGCTTTTGAACTGTGGTGTTGGAGAAGACTCTTGAAAGTTCCTTGGACTGTAAGGAAATCCAACCAGTCCAACCTAAAGGAAATCAGTCCTTAAAATTCATGGTAAGGACTGATGCTGAAGCTGAAGCTCCAATACTTTGGCCACCTGATGTGAAGAGCTGACTGATTGGAAAAGTCCCTGATGCTGGGAAAGATGCTGGCAAGAAGAGAAAGGGATGACAGAGGATGGGATGTTTGAATGGCTTTACTGACTTGATGGACACGAGTTTGAGCAGGCTGTAGGAGTTGATGATGGACAGGGAAGCCTGGTGTGCTGCAGTCCATGGGGTCACAAATAGTCGGACTCCACAGAGTGGCTGAACTGAACTGAACTGAGATCACTTTGGGTAGTGTTAACATCTTAATAATATTGTTTTCCTTCCCATGAACATCAGATGCCTTTCAACTTATTCAGGTCTTTAATTTCTTTCCACTTATTTTATGTTTCTCATAACAGTACAGCCACTCTGTAAGTGCCCGCAGGCAGGACACTGGAGCCAGCGTTGCAGAGGGAATGCCCGTGCGCTGGACCCCAGAGCAGCGTTTGCTCCCTGCCTGGTCTTTGCCGAACACTAGCTCTGTGGGTGCTCGACCAGCACCCACATCTAGAGCACCAGTGCCCATGCCCCCCACCTGGAGCTGCTGTGGCTCAGCCAGGGCCCCCACTCCACCAGTGCCCAAGCTCAGGCCACGTAGTCAGGCAACTTCAAGCCAAGGATCCTCACAGTTTGCCATAAAACCACTCCAGACTAAGAAGAACAAGGACACGTTTCCCTACTGGTTTCATAAAGAATGTATTCTTACCATCTTTCTAAATTCCATATATATGTGTCAGTATACTGTATTGGTGTTTTTCTTTCTGGCTTACTTCACTCTAATAATTGGCTCCAGTTTCATCCACCTCATTAGAATGGATTCAAATGTATTCTTTTTAATGGCTGAATAATACTCCATCATGTATATGTACCACAACTTTCTTATCCATTCGTCTGCTGATGGACATCTAGGTTGCTTCCATGTCCTGGCTATTATAAACAGTGCTGCGNCTCTAATAATTGGCTCCAGTTTCATCCACCTCATTAGAATGGATTCAAATGTATTCTTTTTAATGGCTGAATAATACTCCATCATGTATATGTACCACAACTTTCTTATCCATTCGTCTGCTGATGGACATCTAGGTTGCTTCCATGTCCTGGCTATTATAAACAGTGCTGCGATGAACATTGGGGTACACGTGTCTCTTTCAATTCTGGTTTCCTCGGTGTGTATGCCCAGCAGTGGGATTGCTGGGTCATAAGGCAGTTCTATTTGCAGTTTTTTAAGGAATCTCCACACTGTTCTCCATAGTGGCTGTACTAGTTTGCATTCCCACCAACTGTGTAAGAGGGTTCCCTTTTCTCCATACCCTCTCCAGCATTTATTGCTTGTAGACATTTGGATCACAGCCATTCTGACTGGTGTGAAATGGTATCTCAATGTGGTCTTGATTTGCATTTCTCTGATAATGAGTGATGTTGAGCATCTTTTCATGTGTTTGTTAGCCATCTGTATGGAGAGGGTGGGATGATTTGGGAGAATGGCATTGAAACATGTATAATATCATATAAGAAACAAATCACCAGTCTAGGTTCGATACAGGATACAGGATGCTTGGGGCTGGTGCATTGGGATGACCCAGAGAGATGATATGAGAGAGGTGGGAGGGGGGTTCAGGATTGGGAACTCATGTATACCAGTGGTGGATTCATGTCAATGTATGGCAGAACCAATACTATACCAGTATTGTAAAGTAAAATTAATAAAAAAAAAAGAATGTATTCTTGCTGACATCTTGATTTCAGACATGTAGACCTGTGTGATAGACGAAATTTCTGTTGTTTTAAACTATAGAGTTTGTGGTACTTTGTACAGCAGCCCTAGATAACTGATACAGTGGCTTTGAGTTTGGCAGTTGGTTCTTACATACAACAGCAGAAACTTAGGTAATAAAAGAAAAGGTAAATCGGACTTTATCTACAGTAAAAACATTTGTGTTTCAAATTATACCATCACTAAAGTGAGTATATAACCCAAGGATGGGAGAATACATTTGCAAATCATGTATCTGATAAGAAATATTATAACTGTATAGTAAGAAGACAAGTATGTGTGTATATATGTATAGATATATATTTTCATGGATTGGAAGACTTTAATATATCAGCTTCTTCATATTTATCTACAGATTCAATCTGATCTCAACAAAAATTCAAGCAAGAATTTTGGAAACAACCTTTCAAGCTGAAAGATTCGTATGAAGAGGCAGAGCCACTAGAATACTTCAAGTAATTCTTAAAAAGAAGAACAAAGTTGAAATATGCTCCTTAACTGATTTCACGACTTACTCTAAAGTTACATTAATCAAGAAAGTGTATATTGGTGAAAGAATAGACACATAAATCATTCAAACAGAATAGAGATTTCATCAATAGAAACATACAATATAGCAAACTAGTTTTTGCCACAGCAATTAAATGGAAAAGTGATATTCTTTTTAGTGCAGCAACAGTTGGTGTCTGTATACAAAAGCAAATGAGCCTCAAAGTATAGTATATCTAAAACAATAATTAATTCAAGATGGATACCACTGAAATGTGGAATATAAAATTATAAAACTTTTAAAAGAAAATATAGAAGAAAATAAAAAACGTCTGAGCTGGGCATGGAATCTGTCGGTGCTGTGCTGTGTGCTTAGTTATCCAGTCGTATCCGACTCTTTGCTACCCCAGGGGCCCCGGGCTTCTCTGTCCATGCGGATTCTCCAGGCAAGAACACTGGAGTGGGTGGCCATGGCTTCCTCCAGGGGATCTTCCCAACCCAGGGATGGAACCCAAGTCCCCCGCATGGCAGGGGGGTTCTTTACCGTCTAAAGGATGGTCTAGGAAAGAACAAAGTGACAAATTTTACTTATCAAAATTAGAATTTTTGTTGTATAAAAGAAAGCATAGGCTAGGAGAAAATATTTGCAAATCACATGTCTTTGCATATAATATTTTCAATTTACATATAAATGGTTCTTTACATTTTTTCCAGCTTTATTGAGGATGAAAGATAAAAATTCAGTATATTTTAGGGGTACTATGTAATGTTTCGGTTATATATGTGCAAAATTGTGAAATTATTACCATAACAAGATAATTAGCATATCCATTACCTCACATAGTTACCATTGATTTCTTTGCATGAGATCACTTGAGGTCTACTCGCTGAGGCTGTGCCCAGAGCTCTATAGGAGTGGGGACATTCCCGTTGCAGTGATATTTCTAAGCGTCTTTGACGTGGGCTCTCCCTACGTGGCTGTGTACTTGGGGTCTGGGGTGCAGGCGTGTGCAGAGCTCACAGTCCTGAAGTCCTGGGTACGGGTTAGTCTGCACTGACAGTGGTCCTGGTGACTGAATGTGGGTGTGTGCAGAGCAGCTTTGGAGCCAGGATCTTGAGTGCAGACCCAAAGAGAATTGCCCCAGAACCAGAGTTCTGAGTAGGGTCGGCTCCAAGGTCCACGGCAAGCGGAGGGTTGGATGGGGCAGTGAGCTTAGGGCCCAGAGAAGTCCAGCCGTGGCTCTTCCTTCGGGTGAGGGGTCCGGGGGTGGAATCAGTGTTTCCCTCTCCCTCTCCAGAGTCTGCAGCTGCAGTGGCGGTTGGTTACCTCAGTGGTTTAAGTGGTAGGAGTCCTCAATGGAATCTACATTAATGAACACTGTGGGGCTCCCCCCAGGCTCCCCCATTGCAAAAGCTGTGGGGAGTGGTAGCATCGCTGCTGAGACCCTCAGTGGCTGAGGCTGCGTGGGGTCCTCCTGGTGGGCACGGTAGCCCAGTGGCCTCAGCCTGTGCCTGACCCTGACATCAACACTCCCTTTGTTCCCAGCCCGGCACTTCACCTCTGCCAAGTTCCCCCCCGACCTTTTCTCTGCAGCTATTCTCTAATTTTTCTTCCCCCACGGTGTCACTGCAGAGTCTTAATTGGACTCCCGAGCCCTCCCAGAGATGTTTCTGTCTGCAGTTATTCATCTAGTTGTTGTTTTACTTGGGAGGATAAAGATACTCTCTTATCTTGTTGATGTCACTGTATAAAGCATTTGTTTTATACAATAGAGTGTCCTTTAAAGGCAAAAAAAAAAAAAAAAAACACCCTCAACTCAATTAAAAATGCACAAAGGATCTGAACCTTTACAAGAGAAGATATACAGATGAGAAGTACACACAATTATGCTCAATAGAATTTTTCATTTTTCATTGAAAGCACAAAGATATATTACTCTGCATTTGTTAAAATGGCAAAAAATCCTTATAGTCTTAAATACTAGTAAAGATTTGAACCTCAGTCATTGATTTGTTATGGTAATGCAAAAAGGTACAATCACTTCTGATGACAGTTTGGCAATTTCTTATAACATTATGTATGGATTCCTCGTATGATCCAGTGTTTGCACTCTTAAGTATTTACCATAGTGAACTGAAAACATATGTTTCGCAAAATCCTGTTTGTCGATGTTTATTGCAGTTTTACCGAGATTCACTCAAACTAGAAGCAAACAGATATACTCCTAAAGGTGAATGGCTAAACAAACTGTGGTATTAATAGATATAAATGGAATACTATCAAATAATAAAAAAGAGGTTAGCTATTGATTTCTACAAAACATAAATAAATTTAAAGTGTATTTTTTGTGGCTAAGCTGGTAAAGAATCTGCCTGCAATGCGGGAGACGTAGGTTTGATCCCTGGCTTGGGAAGACCCCCTGGAGAAGGGAAAGGCTACCCACTCCAGTATTAGGTTCTAGAGAATTCCATGGGGTCAGAAAGAGTCGGACACGACTGAGCGACTTTCACTTTCACTTTTAATAAAAAGAGATGAAAAGGGTACACATCATTGGATTCTATTCATACGGCATAAGGAAAAATGGTAGAGATGGAAACTAATTCAGTGGCAATCAGGGGCTAGGGGAACAGGGAGCCACTGTCTATAAAAGGGACACCATGGGAATTTTTTGAGGGATGAAATTATTCTGTATGTTTGCGAGGTGGCAGATGCATGAATGCATGCATTCATCAAGGCCCACAGAACTGCTCGTCATGAAGAGTGACCTGTTAACGTCACAAACAAACAAATGGAATCAATTTGGAGGTTGGACAACCCCAGGACAGAGTGAAGACTATTACAAAAGAATCTAAGTACTGAAAGGGGAGGAGCAAAAAGAGCTGATTTAACTAATGTCAAAAATATATATATCGACTGGAAATTGTCAATCCCATAGTCTAAAAGTAAAAGGAACTCTACAACAAGACTGAATTGCAGTGTTAAAATTGTTGCTCACGGGGTTCAGTTCAGTTCAGTTCAGTCGCTCAGTCGTGTCTGACTCTTTGCGACCCCATGAATCGCAGCACGCCAGGCCTCTCTGTTCATCACCATCTCCCGGAGTTCACTCAGACTCACGTCCATCGAGTCCGTGATGCCATCCAGCCATCTCATCCTCGGTCGTCCCCTTCTCCTCCTGCCCCCAATCCCTCCCAGCAGCAGAGTCTTTTCCAATGAGTCAACTCTTTGCATGAGGTGGCCAAAGTACTGGAGTTTCAGCTTTAGCATCATTCCTTCCAAAGAAATCCCAGGGCTGATCTTCAGAATGGACTGGTTGGATCTCCTTGCAGTCCAAGGGACTC
>SJYH01004217.1:100450-112049 GCA_006408735.1 Sylvicapra grimmia | reverse complement strand
CTACTAGATACTTAATCATTTTAATGAATTAGTGAATCAATGAAAAGAAATTAATTGAAAAGCTACTTGATTAACAGGGGAACGGGAATACCAGGTTTCAAAAGGCACTTGAGCATCTTTCCCTATGATTGAGACAATGCTTTACATATAAATTTGCTGCGTCCATGGTGTCTCTAGAACAGCCTTTGTATGTATATGAAATTATATTGTTTTCTACTATTAGAATGTTTAACATAGTTAAAGATGAGATTCTTAATCAATAGGCACTATTGATTCTCAACCTACGACCTATGCAGATGACACAGACTTATGAATGCAAATATTGGTTATTTAAATACATTGTTATCAATGGAGAGGGTAGTAAATGTTAATGGGGACACGACAGACAAAAGCTGTTACCTGAGACTGATAATTTTCCCAAGACTAGTTTGTGAGAGGAAAACTTCTGACTCTAGTAGTTCAGGTGGAATTTGTGGCTGCTTCAAAGTTTTCAATATATTTTCTTACACACAAAAAGATATGATAATCACCAAAAACCTCAAGTCTTGGATTATTACCAACAGAGACCCTGTTAAAAGTTAATTACTGTTCTTTGACTATGTTAAGATACATACTAAAGAAACACATATTATAAATATGTGTACTGTGTGTGTTTTGTGCTTCATTATACTTACTNAATTTGTGGCTGCTTCAAAGTTTTCAATATATTTTCTTACACACAAAAAGATATGATAATCACCAAAAACCTCAAGTCTTGGATTATTACCAACAGAGACCCTGTTAAAAGTTAATTACTGTTCTTTGACTATGTTAAGATACATACTAAAGAAACACATATTATAAATATGTGTACTGTGTGTGTTTTGTGCTTCATTATACTTACTTATGCTTCCCTGGTGGCTCAGATGGTAAAGCGTACCTATGGGCATCCCAGTTGGTGCTAGTGGTAAAGAACCCACCTGCCAGTGCAGGAGATGGAAGAGACATGGGTTCAATCCCTGGGTCAGGAGAATCCCCTGGAGGAGTACTTGGCAACCCACTCCAGTATTCTTGCCTAGAGAATCCCATAGACAGTGAAGCCTGGTGGGCTACAGTTCATGGGGTCGCAAAGTGTTGGGCACAGCCATATGTTAGCACACACACATACATACCTACCTACACAGACTTACAAAACTTTGTATTTATTGTTATAAAAAGGTGCTTGTGAATTAGATCTAAGGGATTTCCTTAAATCTAAAAACAATACAATTTTATGAATCTAAAATTGCAACATGGTAATGTTAGGTAGTTAGAATAGGAAAAAAGAGACAAGGAAGGGAAAAACCCGCAAAAATAGAACAAAGGAAGGTCTGAGAACTGGACTGAGGGCCTCAGGCAAAACAAACAGCACTCATGGCTAGCCTAGGGGGAGGAGAAAAAAACATAAAAAGAGGAGCCAAAGGGCCGGGGGTCTCTTGCTCTTGCCTGCTCGGTCTCACTCGCTCTGTCTCCTTCTCTCTGTCTTCTCTGTGTTCAACTGCCACAGTGGGAGCTTTTGCCAAATTGGGGTCCTGCTGTGCTTGGCCTCCTCCTTGAGAGGGCCACGCCAAGGTTATTGCAGACAAGTTAAACCCTAGTCGTGGTACTATAGATGTTGGGGGAGGGTGTAATTTCCTTGGTTCTGTCTCGCCACAACAAATATTTGAAGTCACGGATCAGCGTTACAGCCCTCTGATGGACCGGGTCACAGCTCTTGGACAGATCAGTGTTATAGCCCCGTGTTACAGCTCAGTTTTATTTAGAAAATAAAAGAAAATACATCCTAAAAGCCTGAGGACATGCCANAGCAGGGGGGCACTCTTTCTGCCCCCTTCTGATGCCTATGTCAGAAGCTTTCTCTATCTCCTTTATACTTTAATAAAACTTTGTTACACAAAAGCTCTGAGTGATCAAGCCTCGTCTCTGGCCCCGGATTGAATTCTTCTCCTCTGGGGGCCAAGAATCCCGGCGTCGTAATTCAACAACAACCTTTCATTAATTTTCTTCTCCTGCATGTATGTGGGTCTGCAGGGCACAGGCAAGCACTTCTATTCATGGGCTGCTTGTTCCCCTGCTTTACCTGTATGCTGTAGTGCATGTGATCGGTAAAATGCATGTGGAATATGTGAAGGTCCTTAGCAAGCCTTTTGACAAGCAGAACCAAAATATTTTATACTCCTCTTTGGCCATCCTCATTTAGCTGTTAGATTTCTGAACACAACGTTTCCTTATTCTAGACAATATACTTTAGAAAAAAATAAGGGTGTTATTCAGGACTTAATTTCTGCATGTGACTCAGAGCATGGGAAAAATCTGAGCAGAGTAAACTGGATCACTATGTATTCTAAAATGTTAAAATGACAATCTTAGAGAAAATCTTGCCTTTGCAATCATCTTCTTGAAAGCACTCTTGACCTCCTTGTTCCTCAGACTATAGACCAAAGGGTTCAGCATGGGGATGATCATGGTATAGAACACAGACACAATTTTGTCCGTGTCCATGGAATGACTGGAGCTGGGCTGTAAGTACATCGTGATGACTGTACCATAGAAGATGGAGACTGCTGTGAGGTGGGAGGCACAGGTGGATAAAGCCTTCTGGTATCCTGCAGAGGAGGGCATCTTCAGAACAGTGATAAGTATGAATATGTACGATATTAAGATAACCAGGAGAGCAGAGAAGATGTTGAAACTGGCTACATAAACAAGAACCGTCTCACCAACATACCTATCTGAGCAAGAGAGAACCATGACTGCTGGAATATCACAGAAAAAGTGGTGGACCACATTGGCCCTACAGAAAGAGAGGCTGAAGGTGATTCCAACATGGATGGAGGCATTCAGGAAGCCACAGACACAGGAGCCTGTGGACAGACCAGCACACACACCTGTCGTCATAGCTGTGGTATAGTGGAGGGGCGTGCACACTGCCGCGTAGTGGTCACAGGCCATTGCTGCCAAGAAGTTTTCCATAGTGGCAAAGGCTGCAAAGAAGAACATCTGAGCAGCACAGGCATTATAGGAGATGACCCCGTCGCCTTTCAGGAGTCCAGCCAGGACGGTGGGAGTGACAGCTGTGGAGTAACCAACATCCACCAGAGACAGGTTACTCAGGAAAAAGTACATGGGCGTGTGGAGATGCAAGTCCAGGAGCACCAACAGGATGATGCCCATGTTTCCAACCACATCGACCAAGTAAATGAGAACGAATATCATAAAGAGGGGGACTTGCAGGCTCTTGGTGCTGCTTAGTCCTAGGAGAATGAACTGTGTCACTTCTGTCGTGTTCTCCATCTGGGTTACTTAAGAATAGGATGTCCAGAGCAAAGAGAAACAAAGGAACACAGCATCAAATTTAGTTAAGATTGCAGTAACAGCGAAACTGAAATGTTTATATCTTATGAACTTTTTTTCGTTATAGAAATGATACGTGCTTCAAGAATCTCCACAAAATCACTGCAGATGGTGACTGCAGCCATGAAATTAGAAGACGCTTACTCCTTGGAAGAAAAGTTATGTCCAACCTAGATAGCNAAACATGATCATGTTGGAATTAATAACTCTGACAGCTATTTTCCTAGCCTGTTAAATTCATACCCTTCTTTGTTGTTTATGTGCCAAGACCGGCTGTAGACACAAGAGGATGAGTAATTTGTATTTCCACAAATACTCATTGGCAAGTCAAATTCTGTTCTCAGATAAAGCATTTCTCAAGTTTTACTAAATTTAAATTAGTGTCTGTACTAAATTTAAATTAAACTGAACTTATCTCTGTTTAAATTACTTATTGTCTTCATTGGTCCAAACTCAGAGGTTGCTCAGAGAAGTAGCTGAGACTTCCACGCCTAGTGTGCGCAGTGGGGTGACTGGAGGAGGAGGGACAGGTGGAGTCAGCAGAGGCAGTTCTCAAAGGAAGGCTGAGCAGTGGGTGGGGAGTTGGGACTCTGAGAAGAGCCCTAAGTTAACCGCCTGAGTCTGTGGTCATCAACTGACATTCCTGAATCAGTTGTTCTCCAGCTGAAAAATTAAGATAGTAATGAGACCTAACTCAAGGTGTTATTTTGAGAATTAAGTTAGATAATACATGAAAAGCAAGGAGCAAAAAGCTGAATGTTCAGCACAGTCTGGAGAAGATACTATTACTAATAAACATGAATAGTGGTTTTCTATGCTGGTTTGTGAAAGGTGGATGATGGTGTGCAGGGCTCCAGGTGAGGATGAGTTTTGAGGCCTTGTAACCTCCTCTTCATTTTGCTTTTTGCTCACATACCACTTAGGTCCTTTCAATTTTTTGGTGCTTTCCAATATACAACCCTCTGTTCATGCTCTGCTTGTATAATTGTCCCCTCTGGTCAGTCCATGTGAGCTATTCTTTTGCTTAATTTTTTTTTTTAACTTGTATATCAGCTTAAGTTGAAATAGTCTCCTTTTCTTCTTTTTTCTTATTACTGTTTATCCAATAGTTGAATCACAGATGTAGAGGGCTGACAGCTCATAGTTTGTGGGTTACCTTTAGCTTGTAGATCTGTTTTGGTGGCAAGCTTTTTGTTTTAAATATTTTAAATTTAAATGTATATATGGACTATAGATACTTACCTTACTCCTTGACAAAATAGGACGGTTAATCCTGAATAGTAAGTTTGAAGTCAGAAATTTAGCCATGAAATAGTGCATAAATGCTGTTAGAGAAGTCGTCTCTCAGGCAGTGGTCGAAATGTTCCAGGGTCTCTAAGGGCGGGAAGATGAGGGAAAGAGCGCTAGTATGTGGTCAGGTTCTGGATCTACCATGCATTCTTTCTGTGCCCTTGGAGGAGCCATGTATGTCCTCCCTATTTGTAAAATAAATACAATTAAATTACTTCTCCCACATAATTCACAAAGTTGCCTCTGTAAACGGCAAATAAAGGAAGGTCTATAACATACTAAGAGGTTATTATTTTAAGGTTGCTTAGTATAATTTTTACCTTGGGGTATTTTCCCTGATGACTGAAGGCTCACAACCAATCCTTAGGTCAGCTGAAGACCTGCCAGACTAACAACCCTCATTTATTAACATGCAGATTAATAAATGGTGGTCACAGGGGCTCAGCGTGCAGTTTGGACCCCTGAAATGACGTTGACCAGAGTCATGATGGGATTTCAGAGACGAATGCATGGGAGCCAGCAGGGAATTAGAGAGACATTTCTCTGCAGGGATGACCTCCTGGGAGAGCCTGAGGGCGTCTACAGCTTGTCATCCCACTTCCCAAAGGAGGAAGCAATTTGACCTCTTATGGGACTAAGCTGGATATTTTGAGGATCAATACATTTGCTGGTATTACTTGTTATATTTCTTGTTCTAGCCCCCATTTAAAATTGACGTATAACTTACAAACAGTAATGTGCACAGTTTTGAGTTTATGGTTTTAAGACTTTGGTCAAACGTGGAGTCATGTAGCCACTACCACAACTGTTGTTGCTGTTGCTGCTGAGTTGCTAAGCTGTGCCCACAATTACTTATTATAAATTTTCCTAAATTCTTTGTGGTCAACCCTATCTCTGACCTATTTCCCCTCATAGCTTCTTCTTGTAAGTAGCTTCCAGTGTCATGCCATTGTGGCTGTGAAAGAAACCAGAAAAAAATGCTAACACACAGAAGATAAGCAATGTACTTCTAAATAACCAATGAACCAACAAAGAAACTAGACAGGACATACAAAAATACCTTGAGAGAAACTGAAATGGAAGCACAATGTTCTAAAATCTACAGGATTCAGCAAAACCAGTTTCAAGAGGAAAATTTATAACAATACAGGCCTATCTCAGGAAACAAAGAAAACTCTCAGAAAGATCATCTAAGTTTATACCTAAAGGAACTAGAGAAAGAAGAACAAATAAAGCCCAAATTAGTAGAAGGGAGGAAATAAGGCCAGAGCAAGAGTAAATAAAGACGAAAAAATAACAACATATCAATGAAAATAAAAGCTGGTTCTTCGAAAAGATAAACAAAATTGATAAACGTTTAGACAAACTCATCAAAAAAATAGAGGGCCCAAATAAATAAAATCAAAATGGAAAAGTTACAGCCCAAAACACAGATATAGAAAGAACAATAATGAGTGATGTTGAGCATCTTTTCATGTGTTTGATAGTCATCTGTATGTCTTCTTTGGAGAAATGTCTGTTTAGTTCTTTGGCCCATTTTTTGATTGGGTCATTTATTTTTCTGGAGTTGAGCTGCATAAGTTGCTTGTATATTTTTGAGATTAGTTGTTTGTCAGTTGCTTCATTTGCTATTGTTTTCTCCCATTCAGAAGGCTGTCTTTTTACCTTGCTTATAGTTTCCTTTNCTCAGGAAACAAAGAAAACTCTCAGAAAGATCATCTAAGTTTATACCTAAAGGAACTAGAGAAAGAAGAACAAATAAAGCCCAAATTAGTAGAAGGGAGGAAATAAGGCCAGAGCAAGAGTAAATAAAGACGAAAAAATAACAACATATCAATGAAAATAAAAGCTGGTTCTTCGAAAAGATAAACAAAATTGATAAACGTTAGTAGGATTCATTAAGAAAAATAAAGGGCCCAAATAAATGAAATCAGAAATGAAAGAACGTTACAACAGACAACACACAAATCCAAAGGATCCACAAAAGATTCCTACCAACAATTATATGTCAAAAAATTCATCAACCTGGAGGAAGTGAAAAATTCCAAGAAACATACAATATACTAAGACTGAATCAAGAAGAAATAGAAAATCTGAAAAGACTGTTCACTAGTAATGAAATTGAATGAACTGAAAAAAATTCCCATCAGACAAAAATCCAGGACCAGACAGCATTACAGATGAATTCTACCAAACATTTAAATAGAGGTAAATACCTATCTTTCTCTACCTATTCCAAAAAATTGAAGAGAAATAAATGCTTCCAACATCATTCTTAATCTCTGCCTCATTCCAGCATTACCCTGACACCAAAATTAGAAAATTTTGTATACAGATTTTGTCCTGGAAAAAACAATGAAAAGAACCTGCCAAGGAACAGGTTAAACTGTGCACCAGTCACTCTGCCTTCCTTAGATTCTGCCAACTTCTTTGACAACTCGGGGCCTGACCATAACTTTTCTCTTTTCTTGGGCAATCTTTGCCACACTGCTTTTAATTGCCATTGCCTTCTCTGGGAAATCTCTCTACCTCCTGCTAAATACAGCTCTGAACCTAAAACTATTCTTTAAAACATCTATAAAAAAATTAAGCTATTGGGACATTGCTAAAAGGGCTTCCCTGTTGGCTCAGCGGTAAAGAATTCAACTGCAAAGCAGGAGAAGCAGGTTCAATCCCTGGGTCAGGAAAATCCCCTCAAGAAGGAATTGGCAACTCACTCCAGTATTTTTGCCTGGGAAATTTCACGGATGGAGGAGCCTAGCAGACTACAGTCCGTGGGGTTGCTCAGAGTCGGACACGACTGAGCGACTTTCACTTTCACTTTTCACTTTCCTGCATTGGAGAAGGAAATGGCAACCCACTCCAGTGTTCCTGCCTGGAGAATCCCAGGGACCGGGGAGCCTGGTAGGCTGCCGTCTATGGGGTCGCACAGAGTCAGACACGACTGAAGCGACTTAGCAGCAGAGAGATTTCCCATTCACCCCCGGCTCACACAGTAGAGAGTACTAATACTATCATTAAAACTGCTGCTGCTGCTGCTAAGTCGCTTCAGTCGTGTCCGACTGTGTGCGACCCCATAGACGGCAGCCCACCAGGCTCCGCCGCCCCTGGGATTCTCCAGGCAAGAACACTGGAGTGGGTTGCCATTTCCTTCTCCAATGCATGAAAGTGAAACGTGAAAGTGAAGTCGCTCAGTCGTGTCCGACTCTTCGCGACCCCATGGATGGCAGCCCACCAGGCTCCTCAGTCCATGGGATTTGCCAGGCAAGAGTATTGGAGTGGGGTGCCATTGCCTTCTCCATTAAAACTACTTGCTATAATTTTTTGACATGATGGATATTCTTTAAGGCATAGTGATGGCTTTTCTCCCAATGGTACAGATTCCCAAGTTAGTGAGAACAAATAGTTTCCAATGTCAAGCTAATTGTGAATCCCAAAGTTCACTGCTTCTGGCAGGATGATATTAGTGCTTTCCTTTTAACCCATCTATGACGGTACAGTGATGCAGACCAATAATCCCGATGACAGCTTTGATTTAGGGAATGGGTGTTTTTATTTTCTTTTATTAGGGTTTTATTCCGGGAGGATGTTGAAATGTAAAGTGCTGAGCAAGAGGCCTTGCTACCTCTGCTGCAGCCACATTGCTTTCTTTTAGATTCTAGCAATTTACTTGAAGTTTGCAGCTGTGATCCCGTGTTTTTTGTTTTCCATGGGATGATTTTTCCCATACTGGTTCTTTGTCATTTTTAGGCCTGGCTGACATGTTAACTTTCCCTTAGAAAGCATGCTGTCCAGTCAGATTTCTTCTTGTCTCTCTTATTTTTCCATGTACAATTACTTGTTTATCCTATACATAATGTTACTTATATATGCATATATACAAAATTATATAGCTATATAAATATATGTTTTTCTATATATATTCACAGGCTTAGGTTATTTCCTTGTTTGACGCCTATCTTCTTCACTAAGCTTAAGCATTGTATATGCAAGAATGATTTAATTTTGCATGGGTATAGAGTCCCATGTCTCACAGTTATAGTTTATATCCATCTGGGATTAGTAAACAGTTTAATGAGCTGATATTTCTTCTCATTGTACAAACATTTAAGGTGAATTAAGTGAACTGTTAATTCCCTGGGTCCACTATGTCTTATTTAATGACAGAGCTTGTGTCTCTGTCTCCCAATATTTATGTCAAATTGCAGCTCTGGAGGTCATGTTGTGGTTGAATTAGTGCAACATCAGAAAGAATTGAGGGCAGGAGGAGAAGGGGACGACAGAGGATGAGATGGTTGGATGGCATCACTGACTCAATGGACATGAGTTTGAGCAAACTCTGGAAAGCTTGGCATTCTGCAGCCATGGGGTCATAAAGTGTCAGACACGGCTTTGCAACTGATAAACAACAACAAAAAGAATTACTGCAAATGGTGAACACACGCTCAGGATCTCCCTCAACGGGCAGAGCTGGATCCCCATAGACAGGCCAGTCACCTGTTCCCTAGTTAGGTGAGATAACAAGGTTTGTAGCCCTCCTAGGGTATTTGTCCTTGAGAATTCCATGTCTACACAGCTCCCTCCTGGTTCCCACATCACTCTAATTGTCCTCATATTGGAAAGTGCAGCCCAAGAATCAGAGTTACTTTGGCCATTTATTTTTCTTTTGATTTGTTAGTAGTTGTCCGGTAGCAACAATGACCTCCCCCCAAATTGTGATATTGCTAAGAGCAGCAACAATGTCCAGGGAAAAACAATCTTAAACAACACTGATAATGACTATGATTGTGTTGACCACCCTTTACCAAGTATGAAGTATTGCAGGGATTTTCTTATCATAGCAGTAGTCTTCAGGCAAGATGTTGTTGGGACTGCCTTTTTATTATTTCTATTTTATAGATAAAGATCCTGAAGCTCAAAGAGGTCAAGTGACTTATTTAGGAAGAGTGAGGAGCAGACCCAGGAGTAGAACTCTTGTTCACTGCTTCCAAGGCTAAAACCACTGGTTTTCCTCCAGTTTCTTCCTGCAGCTAGGGAACTTTAAACCTTTTGGTCAAACACTAAAGAAAAGCATCACAGCAGAATGTTTAGTTGCTTTCATTAGCTGAGTTTCTGATTTGAGGTCAACTCACGTATGAAGGTGCTGGATTTGCATGTTGTATTGTTCAGGCAGTCAGGTAAGCCTACAAATCAACTGGATGAAATCTCCTGCATGCATAAATTTGCATAAACAGACATAGTCAAGAAAATGTATTAAGGAAGCCATTTATCCCTTGATTTATTCAGAGCTGGGGCTTAAGTTCTTTGAATATTTCTTTTATCTGTTTTATAAAATTGAAAGTTTTCACCTAAACACTATAGAGGTCCTACTAAAACTTCTATATATTTATGTTGTATATTTCATATATTTATATCTATATATTTACAAAGTATATTTATCATGGGACACTGAGAAAAGCGCAGGAAGACCGTGAGTCTTTGCTTGGCTAAGTATAAGCTTGGTTGACTTTGAACAAGTTATTTAAACTATTCCAATCTCAATTTTCCCTTTTAGGGAATGTGATCATAGTAGTTATCTTGACTAACAAGCTTTAGCTTTATTTTTCTTCCAGGAGAATGTTGTACTAAAACCTAAGACTTCCCATGTGGAGGAGAAAGTGGGTGGGGAGTTTTATATTGATTCCTAGAACAAATTTTGTTGCCAGGATTTGGGAAATTTGTATCTACACTATTACTTAAGTGAGCAGTATTTAAGGAATCAACAGGATATCCTAGTCACCCTGCTCTGTATAAATGACTCTCATCCCACTAACTGCGGGAGTGACCTTTGCCCAGAAATCTTCATGCTTCGGTCATGACCCTCGGCTGTTTAATCACCTTCCAACCCCTATTTTCACCTGGAGACCAGAGGACTCACCTCACTGCTACATTCATTGCCGTCACTCAGCACGGAGCTCAGGGTTGTCACACCAGCCCTCAACTCCTACGAAATCATGCCCACACATCTCTGTCTCTCTCCTTTACTGATCCCAGCTCCACTCCTGCCCAACTTCTGATGTCATTCCACTCTGGAATTTACAGTCAACCATCAGCATAACCAATACACACTTAACTTTTCCTTCAAAAGTTCTCTACCTCCCTGTGTAACCAAAATCTCTCTGTGTCCTGGGACAGGTCAGCTATCTCAGGAGGCAGTAACCTTCTCTCCCATATTCCCTTTGCTACTAAATCTCTTTATTTTCTAGACCTTATGGCAATCTAGTATTAGTCTGTCTAAACGCCCTAACCCTATTTGTCTGTCGGCCTTTGGCTGTGCTGGGCTCCGTTGCTGTGTGGGCTTTCTCCGGTCGTGGTGAGCAGGGCTACCCCGGTTGCAGTTCAGGGGCTTCTCATTGAGGAGGTGTCTCCTGCTGCAGGGCATGAGCTCTAGGGGGCTCTGGCTTCAGTCCTGTGGCACGTGGCCTCGGTACCGTGGCTCCTAGATTCCAGAGCACAGGCTCAGCAGTTGGGGTACACGGGCTTAGTTGCTCAGCAACATGTGGCATCTTTCTGGATCAGGGATTAAACTTGTGTCTCCTGCATTGACAGGCAGTTTTTGTTGTTGTTGTTGTTGTTGTTGTTTTTACCACTGACTCACCAGGGAAGCACCCTTTGGTGTTTTAATGTGTTGGATTTAATATTGCATATGTATGCTGAGTATGGTTTCAGTATGTCTGTCCTCTGATGCCCTCTTGCACCACCTATCATCTTACTTGGGTTTCTCTTACCTTGGGTGTGGGGTATCTCTTCACGGCTGCTTCAGCAAAGCACAGCCGCTGCTCCTTACCTTGGAGGAGGGGCCGTTCCTGACCTTCAACGTGGGATAGATCCTCTAGGCCCTCCTGCGCCTGTGCAGCCACTGATCCTTGGGCTGTTCCTCCCAGCCGCTGGCCCTGGC
>SJYH01004217.1:23072-42135 GCA_006408735.1 Sylvicapra grimmia | reverse complement strand
CCATAGCTAAAATGTGCTGGTGAAAAAGCAAATGTTTTTATTTAAAATTTATCATTTTATTTTCAATTTAGGACACTTAACATTTACAAGTGTTATAACACTTATGAAATTCAACAAAAGAAATAAGCAGCATTAAACTTAAATTGATGTTTTAATACTCCAATTACTTACTTGAATTATTTAAATTAAAAAAACCAGACACATCCCATCATATATGGCAGATTTCACACTCCCATATATATGCATCCGTGTGAGGCACATACATGGACCTCTGTTCATGGGCTCATTTGTGCCTCTGTTTCACATGTATCTTTAGAGTGTTATGTGGTAGAGGACATGCATATAGAATGAGTTATTTAGTCAAAAATCTCCTTGACAAAGTTTTTGACAAGTGGGACACGAGATATGTTGTGCTTCATCTTAGCCATTTGCATTCAGGTTTTATAATTCTGGACATAAATTTTCTTTGAGAAGGCTATCCCTTCAGGAATTCAATTCAGTGTGGCCTTTAAATGTGATTGCGTACCTGGAGAAGACTGAGAAAAATAAAACAAGGTTGCCATGAATCGTGTGACATCAAAAATCACAAACCTAGAGACAATTTTGCCTACTAAAGAACCTTCTTGAAGGCACTCTTGACTTCCTTGTTCCTCAGGCTAGAGACCACAGAACTGACCTTGGGGTGACCCTGCTGTAGAACACAGATGCCATGTTGTCATGTCCATTGCGTGGCTGGAGCTGGGCTCTAAGTGCATGAAAATGAGTGCCCCGGAGAGGATGGAGATGCAAGGTGGGAGCACAGGTGGATAAAGCCCTCTGGTGCCTTGCAGAGGAGTGCATCTTCAGGACGGTGATAAATGTGAATATGTAGGATATGAAGATAACCAAGAGAGCAAAAAAGGATGTTGAAGCTGGCTGCATACACAGGGACCCTCTCCCTTCCATGCCCATCAGAGCAAGACGGAGCTGTGATGGCTGGAACAGCACAGGAAAAGTGGTGGACCACGTTGGGTCTAGAGACAGAGAGAGAATGCATTGCCAGCATGGATGGAGGCTTTCAGGAAGCCGCAAACATAGCAGCCTATGATCAGATGTGCACACACACGGGTGTCATGGTGGTGGTATCATGTAGGGGTTTGCACACGGCTGCATAGTGACCATGGGCCATTGAGGCCAAAAGGTAATTTTCCACAGTGGCAAAGGCTGCAAAAAAAACCATCTGAGCAGCACAGGCATTATAGAGGATGACCTTGTAAACTGCAAAGAGGGCTTCCTTGATGGCTCAGACAGTAAAGAATCTGCCTGCAATGCAGGAGACCTGGGTTCAAAACCTGGATTGGAAAGATCCTCTGGAGAAGGGAATGGTGACCCACTCCAGCAGTCTTGCCTGGAGACTCCCATGGACAGAGGAGCCTGGCGGGTGATAGTCCATGGCGTTGCAGAGTCAGACATGATGGCAAATTGGGTCGCTTCCATCCTGTTGTCCATTGATGTTCTTTGGGAATCGTGAGATGTCCCGTAGCAAGTGAAAGTAAGGACAAGAGTGTTAAGTGGAATAAAAATTGCAGTGAAACTGAAATGTTTATATCAGTTCAACTCAGTTCAGTCGCTCAGTCATGTCTGACTCTTTGTGACCCCATGGACTGCAGGACACCAGGCCTCCCTGTCTATCACCAGCTCCCAGAGTTTACTCAAACTCATGTCCATTGAGTCGGTGATGCCATCCAGTCATCTCATCCTCTGTCGTATATACCACATGCTTATATCATTTTAGCTAATACATATTTCAAGATTGTTGATATCTAACTACAAAATTTAATACATTAATTATCTAGATTTAAAAACTATTAAATTGTAAACTTTCCCAAACCAACAGAGACCCTATCTCTCTAGTTTTAAAATTTTGTATATTTGTAAATTGAGATTTGGAAAATTTAATGATTTGTCCAAGATGACATATCTGTGCTGCTCTGTCTCTGCTAATTCAGTTTTTTCTATCCTAGTAAAAGCTTACACTATTACATTACTCAACTGCCATAATAGCTCTAGACACTTTGTTTATATATCCATTCATTGATCCATCTCAGCAATTTCTAGAGGTTGGTTAGTTTTTATTTTCATTTAAATAGTGAGGAACAAGATGGTGAGTAATTTATTCATATTTTGTTGTTGTCATTGTTGTTCAATTTTGCTAAGTTGTGTCCAACTCCCTGTGACCCCATGGACCCCATGGACCCCATGGACAGGGGAGCATGCCAGGCTCCCCTGTCCTTCACTATCTCCCAGAATTTGTTCAGATTCATGCCCACTGAATCTGTGATATCATCTAACCTTCTCATCCTTTCCCACCCCCTTTTCCTTTTGTCCTCAGTCTTTCCCAGAGTTAGAGTCGTTTCCAGTAAGTCAACTCTTCACACCAGGTAGTCAAAGTATTGGCGCTTCAACTTCAGCATCAGTCCTTCCAATGAATATTCGGGGTTGATTTCCTTTAGGACTGACTGATTTGATTCATGTTTATATAAGTATTGATGGCAAGCCAAGTTTCTGATCCAAATAGAGTGATTCCTAAGCAAAATGGTCTTAATTGAATTTAAATCAAATTGTTGTTGTTCAGTCCCTCAGTCATGTCTGACTCTTTGCGACCCCATGGGCTGCAGCTCACCCGGTTTCCCTGCCCTTCATCATCTTCCTGAGTTTCCTCAAACTCATGTCCATCGAGTCGGTGATGCCATCCAACTATCTCATCCTCTGTCGTCCCCTTCTCCTCCTGCCTTCAATCTTTCCCAGCATCAAGGTCCTTTCCAGTGAGTCAGCTCTTCACATCAGGTGGCCGAAGTATTAACTGTAAATAAGTAAATTTAACTGTAATTAAGTTAAATTTAAATCAAATTAAATTTAACTTAGTTTAAAATTGCTCATTCGTTCCATTGGTTCAAATCCAGTGTTTGGAGTTTCACAGTGTAGTTACTGAGACTTATATACATAGGATATGTGGTGGGATAACTGGACCAGTAGGGGCTTATACAACCAGTAGAGGTGATTCTGTGGGGAAAGCATAACATCACATATAGAGCTTGGACTCTGGGATGAGGTGCAGATCAGCCCTACTGTTTGCTAACCAGAAATCATGAGTCCTAACATAAGTCCCTGAACCTAAAGTTTTCCATTTATAAAATAAAAATAGTAATGAGATCTAACTCAAGATGTTATCGAATAATTAAATGAGCTATTGCATTAAAAACCAATGAGTAAACCTGTTTATCATAGCCTGCTTAGTGTCAGCTGTAACAGCATTAGGAGAGGATGATGGTTTCCACATCGATTGGCAAGGCGGCTGCAATATGTGCTGCTTTCTGTGTGAGCTGTGAAAGCTTGAAGCTTCTTATTCAGTTTGCCTTTTGTTGCACCGTAAAGTCACTGAGATTTTCTATGCCCTCCAGTAAGTTTCACTCTGGTCCTGCTCCAATCATACAATTGCCTGGTTTGGTACTTTCGTGTAGCCAGTTTTCTTAAAAAAAATTATTCCTTGAAATACATATTTTAACTTGTGTTTAAAGAGTCTCCTTTTCTTGCTGCTGCTGCTAAGTCACTTCAGTTGTGTCTGACTCTGTGCGACCCCATAGACAGCAGCCCACCAAGCTCCCCCGTCCCTGGGATTCTCCAGGCAAGAACACTGGAGTGGGTTCCCATTTCCTTCTCCAGTGCATGAAAGTGAAAAGTGAAAGTGAAGTCGCTCAGTCGTGTCCAACTCTTCATGATCCCATGGACTGCAGCCCACCAGACTCCTCCGTCCATGGGATTTTCCAGGCAAGAGTACTGGAGTGGGNAAGCTGGCTGCATACACAGGGACCCTCTCCCTTCCACGCCCATCAGAGCAAGACGGAGCTGTGATGGCTGGAACAGCACAGGAAAAGTGGTGGACCACGTTGGGTCTAGAGACAGAGAGAGAATGCATTGCCAGCATGGATGGAGGCTTTCAGGAAGCCGCAAACATAGCAGCCTATGATCAGATGTGCACACACACGGGTGTCATGGTGGTGGTATCATGTAGGGGTTTGCACACGGCTGCATAGTGACCATGGGCCATTGAGGCCAAAAGGTAATTTTCCACAGTGGCAAAGGCTGCAAAAAAAACCATCTGAGCAGCACAGGCATTATAGAGGATGACCTTGTAAACTGCAAAGAGGGCTTCCTTGATGGCTCAGACAGTAAAGAATCTGCCTGCAATGCAGGAGACCTGGGTTCAAAACCTGGATTGGAAAGATCCTCTGGAGAAGGGAATGGTGACCCACTCCAGCAGTCTTGCCTGGAGACTCCCATGGACAGAGGAGCCTGGCGGGTGATAGTCCATGGCGTTGCAGAGTCAGACATGATGGCAAATTGGGTCGCTTCCATCCTGTTGTCCATTGATGTTCTTTGGGAATCGTGAGATGTCCCGTAGCAAGTGAAAGTAAGGACAAGAGTGTTAAGTGGAATAAAAATTGCAGTGAAACTGAAATGTTTATATCAGTTCAACTCAGTTCAGTCGCTCAGTCATGTCTGACTCTTTGTGACCCCATGGACTGCAGGACACCAGGCCTCCCTGTCTATCACCAGCTCCCAGAGTTTACTCAAACTCATGTCCATTGAGTCGGTGATGCCATCCAGTCATCTCATCCTCTGTCGTATATACCACATGCTTATATCATTTTAGCTAATACATATTTCAAGATTGTTGATATCTAACTACAAAATTTAATACATTAATTATCTAGATTTAAAAACTATTAAATTGTAAACTTTCCCAAACCAACAGAGACCCTATCTCTCTAGTTTTAAAATTTTGTATATTTGTAAATTGAGATTTGGAAAATTTAATGATTTGTCCAAGATGACATATCTGTGCTGCTCTGTCTCTGCTAATTCAGTTTTTTCTATCCTAGTAAAAGCTTACACTATTACATTACTCAACTGCCATAATAGCTCTAGACACTTTGTTTATATATCCATTCATTGATCCATCTCAGCAATTTCTAGAGGTTGGTTAGTTTTTATTTTCATTTAAATAGTGAGGAACAAGATGGTGAGTAATTTATTCATATTTTGTTGTTGTCATTGTTGTTCAATTTTGCTAAGTTGTGTCCAACTCCCTGTGACCCCATGGACCCCATGGACCCCATGGACAGGGGAGCATGCCAGGCTCCCCTGTCCTTCACTATCTCCCAGAATTTGTTCAGATTCATGCCCACTGAATCTGTGATATCATCTAACCTTCTCATCCTTTCCCACCCCCTTTTCCTTTTGTCCTCAGTCTTTCCCAGAGTTAGAGTCGTTTCCAGTAAGTCAACTCTTCACACCAGGTAGTCAAAGTATTGGCGCTTCAACTTCAGCATCAGTCCTTCCAATGAATATTCGGGGTTGATTTCCTTTAGGACTGACTGATTTGATTCATGTTTATATAAGTATTGATGGCAAGCCAAGTTTCTGATCCAAATAGAGTGATTCCTAAGCAAAATGGTCTTAATTGAATTTAAATCAAATTGTTGTTGTTCAGTCCCTCAGTCATGTCTGACTCTTTGCGACCCCATGGGCTGCAGCTCACCCGGTTTCCCTGCCCTTCATCATCTTCCTGAGTTTCCTCAAACTCATGTCCATCGAGTCGGTGATGCCATCCAACTATCTCATCCTCTGTCGTCCCCTTCTCCTCCTGCCTTCAATCTTTCCCAGCATCAAGGTCCTTTCCAGTGAGTCAGCTCTTCACATCAGGTGGCCGAAGTATTAACTGTAAATAAGTAAATTTAACTGTAATTAAGTTAAATTTAAATCAAATTAAATTTAACTTAGTTTAAAATTGCTCATTCGTTCCATTGGTTCAAATCCAGTGTTTGGAGTTTCACAGTGTAGTTACTGAGACTTATATACATAGGATATGTGGTGGGATAACTGGACCAGTAGGGGCTTATACAACCAGTAGAGGTGATTCTGTGGGGAAAGCATAACATCACATATAGAGCTTGGACTCTGGGATGAGGTGCAGATCAGCCCTACTGTTTGCTAACCAGAAATCATGAGTCCTAACATAAGTCCCTGAACCTAAAGTTTTCCATTTATAAAATAAAAATAGTAATGAGATCTAACTCAAGATGTTATCGAATAATTAAATGAGCTATTGCATTAAAAACCAATGAGTAAACCTGTTTATCATAGCCTGCTTAGTGTCAGCTGTAACAGCATTAGGAGAGGATGATGGTTTCCACATCGATTGGCAAGGCGGCTGCAATATGTGCTGCTTTCTGTGTGAGCTGTGAAAGCTTGAAGCTTCTTATTCAGTTTGCCTTTTGTTGCACCGTAAAGTCACTGAGATTTTCTATGCCCTCCAGTAAGTTTCACTCTGGTCCTGCTCCAATCATACAATTGCCTGGTTTGGTACTTTCGTGTAGCCAGTTTTCTTAAAAAAAATTATTCCTTGAAATACATATTTTAACTTGTGTTTAAAGAGTCTCCTTTTCTTGCTGCTGCTGCTAAGTCACTTCAGTTGTGTCTGACTCTGTGCGACCCCATAGACAGCAGCCCACCAAGCTCCCCCGTCCCTGGGATTCTCCAGGCAAGAACACTGGAGTGGGTTCCCATTTCCTTCTCCAGTGCATGAAAGTGAAAAGTGAAAGTGAAGTCGCTCAGTTGTGTCCAACTCTTCATGATCCCATGGACTGCAGCCCACCAGACTCCTCCGTCCATGGGATTTTCCAGGCAAGAGTACTGGAGTGGGGTGCCATTGCCTTCTCCGCTCCTTTTCTTAAGCTCATTCTTTTTTCAGTACGATAATCCCATATTTGCACCACAGATGGAAGGTGAATAATTATTTGTGGCTTGCCTTTACCCTGCAGGTCTATTTTAGTGGCAAACCCCAGGTTGTTAAATATTTTATGTGAATCTGTTCTTGTGTAGGAACAATATTTTAATTCCTTTTATTTGAATCAGAATCCTCTGAACAGACAGCCATCCGATGCTATCTCCTATTCTCTATCAGTTTCCTCCTAAACCTTTGGCAACTTCACTTTACAAGCCTAGCCTGTGAAGGCTTTATGCTTGCCAAACTTAACATGTACAATCATGTTATTATACACTATGCTCTGAAACAAGTGCTAAGCATGTAATACATAGAAGCGTGCTTGTGTGCAAGGTAGGTAGCATTCTTATTTCACTGTTGGAGAATTGAGGATTTTTGAAGGAATGTGGTGCTTTACAATTGCACAGCTGATATGAGGATGTTTCAAGGTTTAAACCCATTTAAAACCTAATCAAAAGCCTATATTTTTATCCACATCACTGCCAACATGGATAGCTATGCTAGAAACATTAAAAATAAAATTCTGGGAAAATATTAAAATGAAATTTGGATCTTACTAACTTGCTTTGGTCTCTTCTGTAATTTAAAGAAGGGTCATATAACTCTCCTTTTTTTTTTTCTTTGCCTGTAATTAAAGGCTCACATATAGTGAAGAAGATGAAATTAGTACCTAATCAGAGCATCACCTAGACTATTTTTTTCAATAATCTTTTTAGAGGAACATCATGATAATGTTTCTAAGTATCACCTAACTTCCTACTGATATTTAATATTTGATATTTAATATGTAGCTTTTTAAAAGAAAGTTTCTTAAGGTTTAAACATTTTTTTGAAATATCTGTTAACATATCTGTGCTTAGTAAATCACTGGGTGTAGCTGCCACACTGCTTTTGCATGAATTACAGTTTTCCCTGAAAGTGTGCAATGCAGTAAAGAATCTGCCTGACAGGGCAGGAGACATGAGTTCAATCCCTGGGTCGGGAAGGTCCCCTGGAGAAGGGAATGGCAGCCCATTCCAGTATTCTTGCCTGGAAAATCGCATGAACAGAGGAGCGTGGTGGGCTACAGTCCATGAGGTTGCAAAGGATTGGATGCAACTTAGTTACTAAACAATAGCAATTGATTATAGAAGCTTATCTGGCTGCTTTAAAACAAGCAGCAGCCAATCCTGAAGAGTTGTTTGGAATAAAGAATTCAGCCATTGGATAATGCATAAACACTGTTAGAGAAGCTCTCTCAAGTGGTGCTCAAAGATTTCAAGGTCTCTAAGTCAGGGAATAATAGTGGAAACTATGTTAATATGGGTTCAAGTTCAGAATTCCCCATGCATTCTTCCTGTGCTCTTGGAGAAATCATTTACCAAAATAAATGTAAAATAAATTTGTGAAATAAATGTAATAGAATTTGTAAAGTACATGTAATAGAATTACTTTCCCCCCCAAATCCACAGAATTGTGTTTGTAAATAGCAAATAAAGAAATGTCTATGAAATAACTTGAGAGGAGGGTTTATAGTTTAAATACAATTAAATTATACAGAATATAAGTAAAGCTTATTATATTTACTCAGTTTCATTTTTTACTTTGGAGTGTTTCCTCAGCTGTGGCTGCAGAGTCATAGGAAGTCCTAACAGCCAGAAGACCTGCATGTACAAACAGCTGTGAACATTTAGATGAATACAGGTGATCGCAGCCTAGGGTCACAGTCTGGTTCCTCTAGAGGGAGGTCATCAAGAGTCATGTTGGGTTTCAGAAGCTAATGCATGGGAACCAGGAGTGACTGACAGAGACGTGATGCTCTCCAGGGCTGTCTCCATGAGAACATCTACAGTATTTCTTCCTACTTTTCTAGGAAGAAGTAATTAGACTATCCATGGGGACCACATTGGATATTTTGAGTGTGTACATGTTTTTTTTTTGTTGTTACTTTATATTATTTTCATTTTTAATTGGCACATAATTTTCAAGCAGTAAGATGTATACTTTTTACTGTATAACTCTAAGAATCGGATGAAATGTAGTCAGGTAACGACTACCACAGACACCCACTGTAAATTTCTCTGAGTTTCTTTGCAGTTAAGCCAGTCACCAACCCATTGCCCCTCATAACCCGTAATTGTGCCACATAATTTTGCCTTTGCGAGTGTGCCCTTCACTAGAATCATGGGATATGCAGTCTTTGTGGTCTCTTCCACTGAGAATAATTCAGTCTGAGGTCCATCTATATTGCTACTTGGTATCTATAGTAGGATATTTAAGTTGCAGAGTAGCATTCCGTAATGTAAATTTAATGCAGTGGTTTTCTCGTTGTTGTTTTTCCCTCCTCATGTGAGGACCTTTGTGTTGTTTCTGATGCTTGGTGATTATAAAGAAAGCTGGCCTAAAGTTTGGTTGAATTTTCGTATGTGTGAACAAGGGCTTTATTTTGGTGAATTCCCTCACTCATGGCTCATCCTGTGGCGGAGCTAGGGGAAAATTCTGCATTCCCCAGAAAACCATCTAGACCCGCCACAGGATGAGCCCTGAGTGAGGGCATCTACTGAGTGATGGTGGCGGGAGGGAAAGACCATTGGTGGGCGAAGGGGCACCAGCTACAGACAGGAGGACTGCGATGTTTTCTGATGACATTTTTGACTTAGTTTTGCAGGAGATCAAGACTTGCCACCACCCTGGGAGGGTCTCAACAAGGATGATATTCACCCTTAAGAGGGTCAAAGTCCTTCAGGGGTGAAAAAATCAGACATTTTAATGGTTTGTGCCTTTCCAAACTCAACCCTGTCTGGCAAAACCTTATGTCATCGTGCTTGATTTCATGGGAGATGGCGAGAAGTGAGACTAAAGGCTCTATAAAGCCTCCTTAAGGACGTGCCTGGGCAGTAACGGACAAGAGAACGAGAAGCCTTGCTCTATTGGGCTTGAACTTCCCTTCTCAGAGTATGTTCATTGTTTGGCAAAAATTATACTAGAGAGCTAGAGATAATGAGAGGATGTGAATAGATGTGAGTAGCACAAGAGTTGGATGGTGTTGGACACAAGCCTTATATTGCCGTCTTCTTTCTAATGACATAGTTCACCTGTGGAACTCTGCCATCTCTTTCCAAGCTCTCTCACTGGCTGACACCCACATTAAACCTATATGCCCAGCATGCTCATGCAGAGCTTCCCTCAGCTTCTGGACTCCAATAGTCTTCTCGTGGAATATGATTCCTGACTTCCTGTGTGGCCACCAAGGGGACAGACGATGCAACTTGCAAGTTCGAGAGTGTCAGGCCCCCATGCGATGGACGTTGGCTGATGGGAAGCAAGAGACGAAAAGGAGCAGGGCACATAAGTGTCCATTTCTCCTCTCCCTGAACCAATCCCAGCTGTGATTTCTCCTTCCAGAAGAGTATGTTGGTTGAACATATCTAAGGAGACCATGCTCCCTGTGAACAATCTCCCTTGCAACAATGCCTTTCAGCGCACTGTGTTGCATCTCGCCTAGCCTCTGCTCCCTCTATCGTCCTCCTCCTTAAACCCCTGGGATTTCATCTGCCCAATAAAATATCAAGACTTAAATTCTTCCTTCAGGCTCTAGAAATGAGAAGACCTGTGATGAGATAGTAGTTATCATAGTCCCTCTGGGCTGCTATAACAAAATACTATAAATCGGGTGGCTTATAAACAACAGAAATTTATTGCTTACAGTCCTGGAGGCTAGAAGTGCAAGACCAAGACTCAAGCAATTCAGTGTCTGGTGAGAGTCTGCCTCCGGGTTTATGGACTGCCATTTTTTGATTATATCATCACAAAGTAGAAGGGGAAAGGAAGCCTTTTCAGACCTCATTTATAAGGATGCTAATCCCATTCCTGAGGGCTCTGTCCCCATGACCTCAAAACTATACCTCCTAATGCCATCACCTGGGGTCATGTTTCAGCATATTAATTTAAAGGGGACACAAATGTTCAGACCATAGCAGTAGCAGGAGAAGGAACTCAAAAATATGCCTCATGGTCAAGGTAAGGAAATAAGGGTTCTGGCTCCACACACATTTTTTTCCTAGTCATGACCAGACAGGTAGAATAATTTGCCTTTTTTTCTCCATTACTCAGTTATTTTAAATATTAGTCACAAATATCTATACAGTTAGTCCGTAGGTTACACTGATTCCTGTTGAGGAGGAGATGACTGTTCTTGGTTTGGCTGAGAAGTAACTGAACTAGGTTATGAAGCACGTGCAGTGATTAGAAGTAGGAGTCTATTAATTTTGGTTGTCTTTCTGGCTATATGAGCTTCCCTGGTGGCTCAGATGGTAAAGAATCTGCATGCAATGCAGGAGACCCAGGTTCGATCCCTGGGTCAGGAAGATGCCCTGGAGAGGGGGATGGCATTTCCCTACTCCATATTCTTGCCTGGAGAATCCATGGATGGAGTAGCCTGGTGGGCTACAGTCCATGGGGTTGCAAAAAGTCGGACGCAACTGAGCAACTTTCACTTTCACTGTATACGCAGCCTTCCTTTTTCCTGTCTATTTCAGGGTCTATATTTCCAGCCTTCCCAGTGTATCTGTGAACAATCGAATATCATTGCAATACATTTCCTTTCAACATTAAAAACCCAGAGTTTATTTCTTTAGTTTGCAACTGCGAGCCCCAAGGGCCAAATCACTGGGTCCCTAGATTCCTGTCCAACACTGACAGTCATTCAAGTGGGAAGGAGACTGTGGCCTACCCCCTTCCACGAGAGATGGCATCTCTTTGGAGTCATAATCCCTAGTGCAGAGTTACAGCTGGCTCTTGAGGTGTTTACTGTTTTCCCTCTACTTAGCACTAGTGAGAAAGCAGAAAAGGGACTCTCAAAATTCTTACCATCTATCTCACTAGGAACATAAGACATGCAGCAAACAATTCACTTGCTCCCAAAGGTAATAAGCGACTAAGTTACAAACATGGAATCACAGGTGGGAAGAGGCATCTGAAGGCAAACAAACAAAAAAGCTGAGCAGCCCGTCTATTTCCCATATACCTTACTGAGCCTGGGATGTGAAAACAGCCGTCTATCCTGAGGAAAACCTTCAGGAACACTGACCCCAGGGATCTAGAAGGAGCTGACTGTCCCATGTGAGCCCGGCCCGTGACTTTATCAGCTCTGTGCTTGGGGAAAGAGCCTGCTTCTGGGAAGTACATGGGACCTGCTCTCTGTCTCCCCCTGTAGCCCTGTCATCCACAAGCTACGCTGCTGGGTCCAGAGCCCAGTGACTTCCTGAGGTCCTAGCATCCTTCAGAGGTGAGCCCGTTTAGACTGCAGCACCGTGGCTCTCAGCTAGTTAGGCAGGGCCCCAGGGACTCGGGAGAGTTTTGCAGGACTTCTGGTGGCAGGATAGGTAGGGCAGGAAGGTGAGGTAAGAGATTGTCACTCAAAATACACACTTGCTCAGGCTAGTCAAGCCCAAACCAGCCCAGGGCCTCACCCTCACGGGACCCTCCAAGGCTGCTCCGCGTCCGCCCTGAGGTTAGCTGTCTGGTCTGTGTCTGGCCTGCCTGGTTCTTTGTCTCTCTTCACTTTTGCCTTGGCACTTCCGCTCTAAGCTTCTCTCTCTGTCTCTCTCTGTAAGCCACGCTTCATGGGGGCAAAGAGACCCCAGACCTCCTACTCCAGTTTTCACTGCCTTCAGTTTTCCAGAATCCTGGGTTGAGAATTGATTTTCTTCTGACTCCTTCATGGAAAGAAAACCTACATGGAGACTTGGCTCTCTCTCTAATCTTTGAGGGACGAAGATTTTGGAGACAATAGAAGAGAGAAAAAATGAGAGGGAGACAATCCTATGAGAGCAGAAGGATGAGACCCGAACCTCTTGGCTCTCAAGCCAGTGTTCTTCCCAACAGTCACCAGGAAAACCATACTCAGTCCAATACCCCTGCCCCGGGTAATACCTTGGGAGGCTCTTATCATTTTCTGATCACTTTTAGGTTTTAAAAATAAGTTTTACCTTGGAACTAAAGGCTCACTTCCAGGTGGCCAAAACCCCGGCCCAATTAGAAACTTCAGTTTCGCATCCTTTGCAGCCTGTGCCCTCCCTTCTGAGCTGAGTCTGCTTTGCAGCGTGGGGGTGTGTCGCAGGGAGCCGCAAGGAGGAGGCTGGCAGTGGAAAGGGGGGCGTCTTCTGTCTGCTGCCGTGGAATACTAGGGGGCGGTGAGTTGTGGGTGGCAGGCCTGCTCCATCGTGAGAACACTTGGGATTCTTCAGAGGCCTTTCAGGACTGGTCCATGAAGCATTTCCTTGACAAGGGCGATGAGCTTTCTCCCTGATCTCTCTATGACTGCCGTTTCCTAAGACAGCCCCTCCCTGATCCCTTACGCCATAACCTCCTCTACCCCAAAAGGCTTCGTCCTGGTTGGAGTCCCACCAAGGAGGCTTGAGCTCAACGGCCTCCTGCAGCCACCACTTGGCCTGCGGGCAACTCACGCTGTGTCCCGTGTGAGGATGCAGGATGGTCCTGCAGTATCAGTCATGAGCTGATCCACTGTGTCTCCCATCTTCCAACAGAGAGGAAAACACAAGACTTTAGGTTCTTGCGTGCCCCCTAAACCTTCTCCATTCACCTAACATCTAACCATGAATGAAGTAAATTCATAGTCTCCCTTTCTTGTACACATTCTCCAAGAACAGTTCTTTCGGGGTTGTCCCTTGACTTTGAGTGGGAATGAGAACTCACACTACAGTGTATTCTCACGAGCATACCTAACACTCAGCCAGCTATTCCCCAAACTCTTCACTTTAATGACTCTTCAAAAGGATGCAGGTAAATGGTGGGAAAGGTCTTGGGACCGGTTAGTTCATTTTTAAGTAATTCTTTCAGAGCTATCTAACATCTTTAGAGAATGGAACATACTTCATATATTGTCCTCAGTTCAGGGCTTGTCACTAATTTGGAGCCAACTGTAAAAATCACATTCGGAACCATGTTAGAGCTTAAAACATATTCATCGAGAAGTATCTACCATGTCCCTTTCTTTTCTTTCTAAGGCATTTCCTGAGTCTCTACACTGCTGACAGAGTCCCTTATTAAGTAACCTTTTTCCACCCTTCATTCCCCTTCCGCCTAGAGGGAGTGCCCACCTTCCTGCCGTGACCCTAGTTGAATAGTACACGTTGGGCTTTCATGTGGGGGTGAAGACTTTGCGTTCCTTTCTCCAGATCAGCAGAAATACGCATCGGGGAAACCACACGAGCATCTCCGAGTTCCCCCTCCTGGACTCTCCACCCAGCGCGGGCAGCCCGAGCGCCTCTCTGCGCTTTGCCTGGCTGTGTACCTGGCCCCGTGCTGGGGAACCGGCTCATTGTTCTGGCCTTCGGCCTGGATCTGACCTTCACACCCCCACGTGCCTCTTCCTCGCCAACCTAGCCTTTGCTGGTATTTCCTCCATTTCCACCTCAGTCCCCAGAATGCTGATGAGTATTCAGACCAAGAGTCCCTCCCTCTCCTGTGAGAGCTGCGTCACGCAGATGTATTTTTCCATTGTCTTTGCTGTCACTGACAACTTCCTCCCGGGGGTCATGGCCTGTGACCGCTTTGTGGCGATCTGCCGCCCCTGAGCTGCACGATATGGGACCCAGGCCCTGCCTCTGGCTGCCCGCCGTCCCCTGGTCCTCAGACACGCTGTCGGCCTGGCTCTCACCTTTCTGCCCCCTCACCGGGCCTGCTGTGGCGGCGGTGCTCCCCCGCGCTGCTCCCGTGCCTGGCCCCCCTGCCCGGGCTCCTGGCTGTGGGCTCAGGCTCCTGGTCACGCGCGCGGGCTCCTGGTCACGTGCTCGGGCTCCTGGTCACGCGCGCGGGCTCCTGGTCACGTGCTCGGGCTCCTGGTCACGCGCGCGGGCTCCTGGTCGTGGGCTCGGGCTCCTGGTCACGTGCTCGGGCTCCTGGTCGTGGGCGCGGGCTCCCGGCGGCGGGCGTGGGCTCCCGGGCGCGGGCTCCTGGGCGCGGTCCGTCGGTCGTCACCCGCCTTCGCCCTCCCCTGCGCCTCCCGCGCCTGCGCCGTCAGGGCTGTGCTGAGACCCTCACCCGCGGCGGGGCGCTGGAAGCCTTCTCCCGTGGCTCCCCGCTGCCGGCCGTGCTCCTCTCCGGGACCATCGCAGGGTCTACTTCTTCCCCTCATCCTCTGACCTGACAACGGAGACAGGATCGGGGCGGTGCTGTTCCCCGTGGTGACCCGTGATGAACCCCTTCATCTACAGCCTGAGGAGCCTCCTCCGCGGGAAAAGGCTCTCCCTGTGGTGCCCGAGCGTCTGAATTCCTTTATCCCCATTGCAAAGTGGCTGGTCCTGCTCAGAGTCCGTGACGTAGATGTGATGGTTTAACTTTTGATGAACTTTCAGAAATCTGCTTCCTATTCCAGTCGCCGCAGGGCTGGGGCTTTTCCACACAGCGCTGGTCTTGGAAACAAGGTGCCTGATGCCCATGGTGACTCACAACAGTAGCGTACACACTGATTATAATCTGTGCAGCTAGAGAATTCTGTGAAAGCTGTTCATAACTGAGACAATAAGAAGTGCCTGTAGTACCTATAGTTTAGCTAGTGCGTCTTTGAGGACAGTTGTTACAAATTCCTTCAAACTACGTTACTAAAAAGCAGGTGCAAAACCCACCTGCTTCTCTATGGGTTACCAAGCATCCTCTAAACATCCTTCCTCAAGTACCTCACAATCCACCCTATCCCATAGCTCCAACAGGAACCGTCACTTGACCTCTGCTTTCTTTATTCCACATGGACCAGCATGAGACCTAGATTTGTCCTCTAGGACAGAAGAAGCTTTGGATCTGGCCCAAGTCTGCTGCTAACTCAGTGTGTGACAAGACATGTTGCTGCCGTTGCTGCTGCTAAGTTGCTTCAGTCATGTCCGACTCTGTGCGACCCCATAGACGGCAGCCCATCAGGCTCCCCCGTCCCTGGGATTCTCCAGGCAAGAACACTGGAGTGGGTTGCCATTTCCTCCTCCAATGCATGAAAGTGAAAAGTGAAAGTGAAGTCTCTCAGTTGTGTCTGACTCTTGGCGACCCCATGGACTGCAGCCCACCAGGCTCATCCATCCTTGGGATTTTCCAGGCAAGAGTACTGGAGTGGGGTGCCACTGCCTTCTCTGACAAGACATGTTACTAGCCTGCAATGTAACAAGTGATCTAATAAGAACAAATAAGGCATGTATCATTAAAATCCACTTACATAAAACAGAACATGCAGAAAGAGATGCCTGGTAGGATAGTGAGCAAGACATTAACAGCAGCCGTGGCAGGGTATGCTTTCCAAGAATGGACATGACAACATTTCCGCCCCACGTGCTCGTGAAGGACGGGCCACTTCCTCATCAAGAGGTGGCGTCTGAGGCCCTCCCCCTGAGCCTGGAGGACGGTGGGGCTGGCTTTGACCAACAGAGGGTCCCAGAGTGGTGCTGCGTGATCCCCGAGGCTCTTAGAAAACATGGTACACTTTCCTGTAGTGCTGTCTCAAGAATGCACCTCCGGAGCCTGAATTAGCATGGAAGAAGTCCCTCTACTCCGAGGTCGCCCTGCTGGAGAGACCACAGAGAGTCAGAGACGAGCAAAGGTGTCCCGGTGTTCCAGCCAACAAGCCTCTGAGTCTCCCTGCCAGGCACCCGCCACGTGAGGGAGTGAGACTCCAGCTGATCGCAGCCTCAACACTGATGGCAAAAATGTCGTCACGTTTCACAGCTCTAAGTGAAAATTGCCTTCAGTCAACTCCTAGAACTCTGAGACACAACAATCAAATGACTACTATTCTTTTAAGCCCCTTACATTTGGGGTTTGTTATACAGCAGCATGTAACCAAAATCGTGCTGTTGTTTCATGGAGTAGAGTGATTAATACTATATCTATGAATACTATGATATTAATAATATCATTTTAACATTTTACAGTGACTATCACTCTAGGAAGAAATAAAGCATTATTTAAATTTAATTTTAAGGAATAAAGGCTGTCTTGCCTACTAAACCATCATGCCAGAATCTTCTAGGTTGCATAAGCATCGTTAGGCAGAGATATAAGTTTCTCTCTTTACTGCGATTCCATCGAGCCCATATTTGATGGGATAAGAACCATGATGGTCAGATCTTGCTCATTTGGTTTGAATTGTGCCTCATCCCTGTGGACCTGTCCTGGACTTCTATTACTTCTGTCTTATAGATCCTACAGAAGGTGTATTCATTCTAAGATATCGCTCCACGTGCAGTGAGTAATGGGGAAGTTGGTTGGTTAGAAATAGATTTAAGTGCAGGTTGGGAGAGTTTTGAGAAATTAAATTAAGATCAAGTTTGGGACACAAAAGACAACTAATTAAGACGATAGGGAATCACAAACTTTTATGAAACCTTGGCAATTTTTACAGAAGAAAGACATAGATCTGTACTTAAGTTCTTGTATTTCCCTGAATCGTTCCTCCGTCGTTTTCAGGGAACATCTATTATAAACCTTCTATTCACCAGGCTCTAAGTCTGGCCCTGGGACTAAAAGAATGAATAATTCACAGTCTATGCCTTTAATGCACTCACAAACTAAAGAGAGAAACTGAAAAAAAAATTAAGGATTTTTAAGACTTGAGAAGCAAAAACGGCATTTAATCAATAACTCATCTCATTAGATTTAGAAAGCATAAATATTTTGTGCAAGAGACAGAAAGCCAAATTTTATAAGATTCTTGTTCTTTTGTGTTCGCTATCCCTCAGAAAAGCAAGTTTAAGCTTTGTGAATAAATTAATAGAAAACCTTGCCATCTAAATGTAGGTAACACAATTGCAAGAGAAAATATATGGGGAAAAAAATCCATACATTGACTGGAAATGATTTGTAAAACCTAATGCATAAAGTGGCAGCAAACATTTGTTGTTTCTTCACCAAACAAATGTTTTTTGAGTACAGAGTGAGTCAAAAGGGAAAACGGCAGCGCCGCTGCTTTCCTTGCTGTTGCTTCATCGTGCATGAGATGGATGATGGACTTACAGCGCTGGCTTTAATATGCGGGGACAGGAAGGCCTGTGATCGGAAAAGGAGGGTCGGGCGACAGACAGTGTCACAGGTTGGAACAGCTATTTTAAGCAAGGAAGTTCAGGGGTTGAGGAAGGCTTGTTTCAGGTATTTGAGCTGAGAATTGAATAAAATTAGGGAGTGGGCCATGACAAGATCGGGAAAAACACATTCCAAGAAAAGGGAAGGGCAGATCCTTTAATAAATAAATCAAGATACTGATATGAGAACATGTCTGATATGCTGAAGGGATCATAAGTGGACTAGGGGGAAAGGGAGGTAAGTATAGCCTGGAGGCAGTTGGTGCCCAACCTGGTTGAATATTGGAGGTCATGACAAAGAGTTTGAATTTTATTCAAATACCTCAAGCACTTAAAGCCGTGAGATGGGAAGAAATTACCCAAGGAGTGGCCTCAGAGGGAGAGGCAGGCCTATGACCAAGTCCTGGATGACTCTGATAATCAGAAATACGGGGCCAGCAAAGGAGGCTGAGGAGCAGCCGCCCCGGAGGCAGGAGACAGAACAGAGCCCGGAATATGGAGGAAGGAAGTGAAGGCTCTTCCAAGAAAGCGGGGATCAGCTGCTTCAAGGACCGCAGGGGCCACCGTCCCCCCTGAAGCCACACGCCCTCCTCCGCCCTCCTCATCCATGCTGCTCTCGTCCTTGGCCATCTCCCCGCCAGAGCCACATCCTCAGGGCTGAACTCAGATTGGGAACTCCCCCTTCAGAACATATTCCTCAGAAGATGGAAGCATCTCAGATGTCTTATTTGCCTCTGTCTTCCTTCCACAGCTTCTCTCTCTCTCTGTAGTCTCTTTTTAACAGAGGAATTCAGATGACTCGGAATGACGAATCCCTTTTAAAACTGGCCTATGGCTTCAGGCGATACCCTTGGTGACCTTTTTTAACCAGCCAAGAGTACTCAGAACATCCTCTGCTTTCTTTGACAATAAAAGTATTAGTACACTGCAATCAAGTATGTTTTCTCTCAGAGAAAATTAACACTTTTTACATTTCAAAAGCAATCAGTACGATTTACCACATTCATAAGCAAAAAATTAAACTGTTTGATCATTCTAGTGAATGCAGAAATTGATTTTGGACAAGACCTAGTATTCATCTCTGATTTTAGGGGAAAAAAAGAAACAACTCTTAACGAACTAGGAATCAGAGGGAACTCCCTTAACCTGGTAAAAAGTCATCTGTGCATAATGAAAG
>SJYH01004217.1:10530-22921 GCA_006408735.1 Sylvicapra grimmia | reverse complement strand
GATTTTCATTCTCATCATTTCTCTTCAACATTTTATTGGAAGTGAATAGGTCAGCCAGAGAAAGACAAATATTATCTGATCTCACTTATAAGTAGAATCTAAAAAACTCAAACTCATGGCATTAGATATTTGTGGCTTCCAGAGGCAAGGGATAGAGGGTGGGGGCACTGGAGGTGAGGGTGAAGGGTGAGGGAGCTGGGGTCGGGGTGGGCAAAAGGCACAGGCTTCCAGGGGTAAGACAAATAAGTCCTGGGACGTAATGTGTAACATGGTGACTGCAGTTAGCGATACTGTTATGTATATTCGAATGTTGCTAACTTTGGCCACCTCATGCGAAGAGTTGACTCATTGGAAAAGACTGATGCCAGGAGGGATTGGGGGAGGAGAAGGGGACGACAGAGGAGGAGATGCTGGATGGCATCACCGACTCGATGGACGTGGGTTTGGTTGAACTCCAGGAGCTAGTGATGGACAGGGAGGCCTGGCGTGCTGCAATTCATGGGGTCACAAAGAGTCGGACACAGCTGAGCAACTGAACTGAATAGACTACATCTTACACGTTCTCATCACAAGGAAAAAATTTTCTAACTATGTCAGGTGATGGATGTTAAGTAATTGTAGCAATCATTTCACTATATATAGATATATCAAATCACTTTATATGCTTTAAATTTCTGTCATGTATTAGGTACATCTCGATAAAACTAGAAAAATTAAGTTAATAAATAAAAATACTAACTAAGACATGTAAAACAAAATTATATCCCATAGGCTCAGAAAGAAGTACCCAAGGAGAACGCATGGTAGCAAATTTGGATTAAGTTCAGTTCAGTCACTGAGTCATTTCTAACTCTTTGCGACCGCCATGGACTGCCACATGCCAGGCCTCCCTGTCCATCACCAACTCCCCGAGCTTGCTCAAACTCATGCCCATTGAGTCGGTGATGCCATCCAACCATTTCATCCTCTGTCGTCCCCTTCTCCTCCTCCCTTCAATCTTTCCCAGCATCAGAGTCTTTTCCATGGAGTCAGTTTTTCGCATCAGGTGGCCAAACTTGGAATAAAAAACAAATAAACCTCGTATTGATGGTTCAAGCCAGTGCAATAAGGCAAGAAAAAGAAAACAAAGGCTGATTGTGAATCCCAATCTCTTGGCCACCAGTGCAATTTTTTCTTACATGCATCCACTCAACACTTTTCTAAAATTTTTATGTCCTCATAAAAAGGTTCTAGAATTCAAAAGATACTATCCATTTAATCTAGGTGTATCATTTCTCACACACAACTACGAGTATGTGACTTGCATGTGCTGCACACGTTACAAAGTACTAGCACATCAGGGCTACAAAACGTATGGTGTTGACGGCTTCCTATCCTTACAGATTGAACTTTTATCTCTACTAAGTAAAAGGAAAAAGAAAAATGCAATAGCAGTAAATTTCAGGTTGAGTGATTATATAAGATAGGTAGGAGATCACAGCAAGACTGTGTTTGTGACAATGAAGAGCTCAGGTAAGGAGCTCCACTCTAGCCCGTGCTTGCTGACCTTGGGACAATTACTCAACTTTAAATCTCAGATGCCTCACCTACCTGTAAACAGGGATAATAGTAGAACATGCCTCATAGAGTTCTGGAGAGTATTAAATTAGATAAGTCCTATAACAAATATCAAGCATGGGCTTCCATGATGGCTCAGTGGTAAAGAATCTGCCTGTCAATGCAGGAGATGTGGATTCAATTCCTGGGTCAGGAAGGTCCCTTGGAGAAGGAAGCAGCAACCCACTCTAGTATTCTTGGCTGGAAAATCCCATAGACAGAGGAACCTAGGGGCTATCCAGTCCATGGGGTGCAAAAAGTCAGACGTGAGTTAGTGGCTAAACAGCAACAACAAGAAATAGCAAATATCACGATTCCTGGAAGGCAAAAGCTGTCTAGCGAATCCGCTATCTACCTGTCTATCTACCTGTTCATCATCATCAGTAATATTATGCTTATTATTCAAAATCCACAGAAACAATAAGAAGAAAAACGATGACAACATAAACAATAAACTTCGGAAAATTCCTTTGGATCAAGACAGTAGTTGTATTTGTAGATAGCTTTTTGGTTTTCCAGATACTTTTGCTTCATGCGTCAAATATTTGTTGTGACAGGCAATGCCAATTTATTACAAAATTTGAAGTCATTATCAAGTGGTTGTTAGGGTGCCTTCTCTCTCTTGAAGTTTATAGAGTTTTTATGACTTACTTCCACCAACACAACTTGAAATTTAATGAGTTGTTAGTGCTAAACAAAATGACTTTTAATTTAAGATTCAGAGTTTTATTTCCAGTTAAATTACAAGATCAAGCTAGAGCTCACAGGGAGCTTTCATCCAAGTTGAGGGATGTAGATGAACAGGTGAACAGATAGAAGAACTGAGTGTGGATGGCAACTGTGAGGAGTAAAGCAGGCTAAGGAAGAAGCCTTAAGGAGAGAGAAGTGACTAATTTATAAAGTAGTCCCGGGAAGGCCTAAATGACTTCCCGAAACAGATAACATCTAACAAGCAATATGGAATGATCTGAGAAGTATTCCAGGCAGAGAAAGGGGCAAATACAAAGCTTCTGAGGCAGGGGCATGCCTGGCACTGTCCAGGAATAGCAAGAAATCAGTGTGAGTAAAGGGGGTGAGTGGGTAGGAGAGTGATAAGACGAGGTAATAGCACAACTTAAGTATTACGGTGAAATCAGCCACTTCAAAGCATTTCTGAAAAAAAGAAAAGATGAAAGAAAATAGCCTTAATAATATCACGGCACTATTTTTAACATAATCACTCCAGTGTTCTTGCCTGGAGAATCCCAGGGACGAGGGAGCCTGGTGGGCTGCCGTCTATGGGGTCGCACAGAGTTGGACACGACTGAAGCGACTTAGCAGCAGCAGCAGCAGCAGCAGCAGCAGCGAGACGGTAGTCATAAATAAAGTTAATGTAAAAAAAGTCTTAATATTCTCTCCACTCTTAGTCTGACGTGACTATTTATCTTTTGGAAATTGCCATGTGAACATGCTTTCTCTTACCAAAACCCTCAGTAACAACTCAAACATTAGCTTCTAAGATGATGCTATTATTTAATCTTATTAAAATGTGTCAAAAACCACATTTACTTCATTAAAATATTTTATTCAAAATGATTATCATATTTCTGAATCTTGAATGCTTGGACCTGTTCCAAAACTAAAGAAAGAAACAATATTTGACAAAATTTTATGTTCGCGTCCCTACATGGCTGTGAACGTTGAGTTATGACACACAGTAGGTCTGAGAGAGATGAGATAACTTCTGTGCATTTCACACCATTAAAAGGTGAAACCTAGAGAATACTTTGCCTTCTCAATAACCTTCTTGAATGCACTCTTGACTTCTCTGTTCCTCAGGCTGTAGACGGCGGGGTTCAGCATGGGGATGAGCATGGTATAGAACACAGATGCGATTTTGTCTGTGTCCATGGAGTGGCTGGAGCTGGGCTGTAGGTACATGAAGATGACGGTCCCGTAAAATATGGAGACTGCAACAAGGTGGGAAGCACAGGTGGACAGAGCCTTCTGGTATCCTTCACCTGACTGCAACTTCAAAATGGTGATAAATATGAGCAAGTAGGAAATCAGAATAACAAGAAGTGCAAAAAAGATATTAAAGCTTGAAATAAGAAAAAGAATCAGCTCATTAATGTCTTTATCTGAACAAGTCAGAGACATGACTGCTGGAATATCACAGAAAAAGTGATGGACGACGTTGGACATACAAAAAGAGAGATCGAATGTGTCCCCAACATCAATTGCGGCAGTCAGAACACCAAAGATGTGAGAGCCTATGGCCAGACGTGCACACACACTTCTTGTCATGGTGGTGGTGTAATGTAGGGGCTTGCACACGGCTGCGTAGCGGTCATAGGCCATTGAGGCCAACAGGTAATTTTCCACAGTGGCAAAGGCTACAAAAAAGAACATCTGAGCAGCACAGGCATGGTAGGAGATGGTCTTGTCTCCTATAAGGAGCCCAGCCATCACCTTCGGGGTGACGGTGGAGGAGTAACAGAAGTCCACGAGAGACAGGTTACCGAGGAAAAAGTACATAGGAATGTGGAGACGGGAGTCCAGCAGGATCAACGTGGTCATCCCCAGGTTCCCAGTCAGAGTGAGGAGGTAAACGAGGGTGACGGTTATGAATAGAGGGACCTGCAGCTGTGGGTCATCTGTGAGTCCGAGCAGGATGAAGCCAGCTCCCTCTGTATTATTTTCCATGGAAGTGATCTGAGAGTCACAAGATGCGCTGTGGCAAAGAGAAATAACGGAACACGTGGCTGAACAAAAAGCAGTTGCACAGAAGCTGAAATGCACACGTATTATTTTATTAGAACAATCAGGTTTTCATCAGTATTTCCCATTTTGGTAACATCAGCACGGCAGCGCAGGGCAGTGATATCTTATTTATACAGCAGCAGACATTTGAAGAGGGAGGGTCTTTATGGATCACCTTCTCAAGTTCTTGTTTTTGTATATGAGTAAACTGGCTTGCAGCTAGAACTAGTTTTCTAAGTTCATATGCCGACAGTGAATCATCTCCTAAATCAGTTATTTTGAGTCTTCTAATAGTTTACACTTCTATAGTGCTCACTTATTCGATGCTTTATATGTACCTATTCATTTAATTCTCTTATCAGTTCTGATTGATTAGTTATTTTTCTCATTGGTATATGTGGCAAGTTGACAACAAAGAGACGGAATAATGTACTCAAGTTTATGCAGATGTTATGCTATTAATGAATGAAGCCAAGCTTTAGACCCTGAGTGGTTCTCAACATAAATGCCATTAAAATTTTTGAATTGATTTTTCCCTTCATTCAGTTTACAGTTAGTTGTCTTTATAATCCTGAATTTAACACATAGAGGAGTATGGTTGATTTACACACAAATAAATGCACAGTAGATAAGCCCATTTAGATGCGGGCTAAAAGCAGCATTAGAGGTATATGCGTAACAAACAAAGCCAGGTCTTAAGAGAAGATACAGCATTGGGCAGGGAAGCTTTACTCTGAGAAAACCTGTGTTACTCTGAGAAAACGTGCCATTTACTACCTAGGAGACACTGGTCCTAGCTTATCCCTGCGTCTCATTTTATGTCAGAAAATGAAGGCGGTGTTGAGACACACCTTAAAGGATTATTGTAAAAGTGAAAAGAAATGATGCCTGAAACAGCACCATGTGGGCCTGAAACACAATTCTGATGCGTGCTGGCCATAATATTATGGGCTAGCATAGGTCAGCGGGCCTCTAGGTCGGTTTAGGAAATCCAGGTGACAGGCGCAGACGGGAGGGCTTTGAAGTCCGATAGCCTTCGTCCTTAACGTGCCCTGTGCTGCGTGCTGCCCACTCGCTTGCTGTGCTTCACCCTGTGTTTCTCAGTCTGTCCTCTTGGCTGGGCCAGTCGTGTCAGACGAGGGCTCAGGCGTCTTCAGATCCTCTTTCTGTTAATGTCTTTCTTGAGATCCACAGTTTAGCTTGTGCTGAAAGTGCTCTCCTATCTTAGACTCAAACTTGCTGTCATTCCTAACAACAGTTAGCTGGAAAATACTGAGGTGTGGAGGGGTGAAAAGTCATAGTTCGGAGGGTGACACTAACCTGTATATCTGTTTATGAGCAAGCACAAATCTTCGTATTCTAAAAAGAGATTGGAGAAAGGAACCCATTCTTGGTAACCACCATTCTCTACCATCTTCCTTTCAGTCCTGAAACACATTATTTTACGTGTCTGCCCCTTAAATTATTTGTGTTTGTCAAAACCTCACCCACACAGTAAAATAAGATGTATAGATAAAGATGTAGATCTCTGTATCTACACACACACATAAACCGCTGTGTTCTCTGATGACGAACAGATCTCCTGAAGTTAGTGAGCAGCTTGAATTTGCTACTTACTTGTAGTTTGTTTCAAAGATGGAGAGATAGGTATACAGATGACAGATGATACTGATAATAGATGATAGATAAATAGATATTAGCAGAAAGATACAGACTACATGGACATACACACATACTCACACACACAATCTAGTTTACGGTTAAAATGTGACTTCTTAGAATTTTACGAATAGTATGAGCTATCCAGCATACAAACTCAAGTCTAATTGATTCCGATGCCTGTACATTTAATCACTGCACTGACAGATTTTTTTCTAGATAAGCAAGTAGTGAAAGGGTGAGATTGTGGGGAAATGACAGTGAAAATGCAGTAAGGATTTGGTGCTTTCATGAGGTACCAGCAACTTTCTGGTTTTTAAAGAAGTGCCATTGCACCCTGTTTGGCTATCTGTCCCTTCAGGGACAAGTTAACATGTGACAAGCAAAAAGAATTTGCAACCCGCTCAATCAGCCCATCACCTCTTGTAGGTCTTTCCATGCGTACTTGCTCAGCAGCTTGTCGTGTCTGACTCTGCAAGCCTATGGACCGTAGCCCATCAGGCTCCTCTGTCCACAGGATTTTCCAGGCGAGTATACTGGAGTGGGCTGCCATGGCCTCTTCCAGGGATCTTCCCCAGTCAGGGATGGAACCCACAGCTCCTGGGTCTCCTGTATAGCAGGCGGCTTCTTTATGGCAGAGCCACTGGGGAAGCCCATCTCAGGCCTTTCCACTTAAGGAAAGCAGCCTGGCGGAGGGCATGGCAACCTCTGCCAGTGTTCTTGCCTGGAGAATCCCCATGGACAGAGGTACCTGGTGGGCCACAGTCTATGGGGTCGCAAAGAGTCGGATGCACAGCACAAGGAAAGCAGCATGGAATTTCATAAATATTGATTTATTCTCTGCTGGTTAAGATGCTATGGATTTGAATTCTACACTTATGCCAGTGTTTCAAAACAGGTGCTCAANCAGCAGCAGCAGCAGCAGCAGCAGCAGCGAGACGGTAGTCATAAATAAAGTTAATGTAAAAAAAGTCTTAATATTCTCTCCACTCTTAGTCTGACGTGACTATTTATCTTTTGGAAATTGCCATGTGAACATGCTTTCTCTTACCAAAACCCTCAGTAACAACTCAAACATTAGCTTCTAAGATGATGCTATTATTTAATCTTATTAAAATGTGTCAAAAACCACATTTACTTCATTAAAATATTTTATTCAAAATGATTATCATATTTCTGAATCTTGAATGCTTGGACCTGTTCCAAAACTAAAGAAAGAAACAATATTTGACAAAATTTTATGTTCGCGTCCCTACATGGCTGTGAACGTTGAGTTATGACACACAGTAGGTCTGAGAGAGATGAGATAACTTCTGTGCATTTCACACCATTAAAAGGTGAAACCTAGAGAATACTTTGCCTTCTCAATAACCTTCTTGAATGCACTCTTGACTTCTCTGTTCCTCAGGCTGTAGACGGCGGGGTTCAGCATGGGGATGAGCATGGTATAGAACACAGATGCGATTTTGTCTGTGTCCATGGAGTGGCTGGAGCTGGGCTGTAGGTACATGAAGATGACGGTCCCGTAAAATATGGAGACTGCAACAAGGTGGGAAGCACAGGTGGACAGAGCCTTCTGGTATCCTTCACCTGACTGCAACTTCAAAATGGTGATAAATATGAGCAAGTAGGAAATCAGAATAACAAGAAGTGCAAAAAAGATATTAAAGCTTGAAATAAGAAAAAGAATCAGCTCATTAATGTCTTTATCTGAACAAGTCAGAGACATGACTGCTGGAATATCACAGAAAAAGTGATGGACGACGTTGGACATACAAAAAGAGAGATCGAATGTGTCCCCAACATCAATTGCGGCAGTCAGAACACCAAAGATGTGAGAGCCTATGGCCAGACGTGCACACACACTTCTTGTCATGGTGGTGGTGTAATGTAGGGGCTTGCACACGGCTGCGTAGCGGTCATAGGCCATTGAGGCCAACAGGTAATTTTCCACAGTGGCAAAGGCTACAAAAAAGAACATCTGAGCAGCACAGGCATGGTAGGAGATGGTCTTGTCTCCTATAAGGAGCCCAGCCATCACCTTCGGGGTGACGGTGGAGGAGTAACAGAAGTCCACGAGAGACAGGTTACCGAGGAAAAAGTACATAGGGATGTGGAGACGGGAGTCCAGCAGGATCAACGTGGTCATCCCCAGGTTCCCAGTCAGAGTGAGGAGGTAAACGAGGGTGACGGTTATGAATAGAGGGACCTGCAGCTGTGGGTCATCTGTGAGTCCGAGCAGGATGAAGCCAGCTCCCTCTGTATTATTTTCCATGGAAGTGATCTGAGAGTCACAAGATGCGCTGTGGCAAAGAGAAATAACGGAACACGTGGCTGAACAAAAAGCAGTTGCACAGAAGCTGAAATGCACACGTATTATTTTATTAGAACAATCAGGTTTTCATCAGTATTTCCCATTTTGGTAACATCAGCACGGCAGCGCAGGGCAGTGATATCTTATTTATACAGCAGCAGACATTTGAAGAGGGAGGGTCTTTATGGATCACCTTCTCAAGTTCTTGTTTTTGTATATGAGTAAACTGGCTTGCAGCTAGAACTAGTTTTCTAAGTTCATATGCCGACAGTGAATCATCTCCTAAATCAGTTATTTTGAGTCTTCTAATAGTTTACACTTCTATAGTGCTCACTTATTCGATGCTTTATATGTACCTATTCATTTAATTCTCTTATCAGTTCTGATTGATTAGTTATTTTTCTCATTGGTATATGTGGCAAGTTGACAACAAAGAGACGGAATAATGTACTCAAGTTTATGCAGATGTTATGCTATTAATGAATGAAGCCAAGCTTTAGACCCTGAGTGGTTCTCAACATAAATGCCATTAAAATTTTTGAATTGATTTTTCCCTTCATTCAGTTTACAGTTAGTTGTCTTTATAATCCTGAATTTAACACATAGAGGAGTATGGTTGATTTACACACAAATAAATGCACAGTAGATAAGCCCATTTAGATGCGGGCTAAAAGCAGCATTAGAGGTATATGCGTAACAAACAAAGCCAGGTCTTAAGAGAAGATACAGCATTGGGCAGGGAAGCTTTACTCTGAGAAAACCTGTGTTACTCTGAGAAAACGTGCCATTTACTACCTAGGAGACACTGGTCCTAGCTTATCCCTGCGTCTCATTTTATGTCAGAAAATGAAGGCGGTGTTGAGACACACCTTAAAGGATTATTGTAAAAGTGAAAAGAAATGATGCCTGAAACAGCACCATGTGGGCCTGAAACACAATTCTGATGCGTGCTGGCCATAATATTATGGGCTAGCATAGGTCAGCGGGCCTCTAGGTCGGTTTAGGAAATCCAGGTGACAGGCGCAGACGGGAGGGCTTTGAAGTCCGATAGCCTTCGTCCTTAACGTGCCCTGTGCTGCGTGCTGCCCACTCGCTTGCTGTGCTTCACCCTGTGTTTCTCAGTCTGTCCTCTTGGCTGGGCCAGTCGTGTCAGACGAGGGCTCAGGCGTCTTCAGATCCTCTTTCTGTTAATGTCTTTCTTGAGATCCACAGTTTAGCTTGTGCTGAAAGTGCTCTCCTATCTTAGACTCAAACTTGCTGTCATTCCTAACAACAGTTAGCTGGAAAATACTGAGGTGTGGAGGGGTGAAAAGTCATAGTTCGGAGGGTGACCCTAACCTGTATATCTGTTTACGAGCAAGCACAAATCTTCGTATTCTAAAAAGAGATTGGAGAGAGGAGCCCATTCTTGGTAACCACCATTCTCTACCATCTTCCTTTCAGTCCTGAAACACATTATTTTACGTGTCTGCCCCTTAAATTATTTGTGTTTGTCAAAACCTCACCCACACAGTAAAATAAGATGTATAGATAAAGATGTAGATCTCTGTATCTACACACACACATAAACCGCTGTGTTCTCTGATGACGAACAGATCTCCTGAAGTTAGTGAGCAGCTTGAATTTGCTACTTACTTGTAGTTTGTTTCAAAGATGGAGAGATAGGTATACAGATGACAGATGATACTGATAATAGATGATAGATAAATAGATATTAGCAGAAAGATACAGACTACATGGACATACACACATACTCACACACACAATCTAGTTTACGGTTAAAATGTGACTTCTTAGAATTTTACGAATAGTATGAGCTATCCAGCATACAAACTCAAGTCTAATTGATTCCGATGCCTGTACATTTAATCACTGCACTGACAGATTTTTTTCTAGATAAGCAAGTAGTGAAAGGGTGAGATTGTGGGGAAATGACAGTGAAAATGCAGTAAGGATTTGGTGCTTTCATGAGGTACCAGCAACTTTCTGGTTTTTAAAGAAGTGCCATTGCACCCTGTTTGGCTATCTGTCCCTTCAGGGACAAGTTAACATGTGACAAGCAAAAAGAATTTGCAACCCGCTCAATCAGCCCATCACCTCTTGTAGGTCTTTCCATGCGTACTTGCTCAGCAGCTTGTCGTGTCTGACTCTGCAAGCCTATGGACCGTAGCCCATCAGGCTCCTCTGTCCACAGGATTTTCCAGGCGAGTATACTGGAGTGGGCTGCCATGGCCTCTTCCAGGGATCTTCCCCAGTCAGGGATGGAACCCACAGCTCCTGGGTCTCCTGTATAGCAGGCGGCTTCTTTATGGCAGAGCCACTGGGGAAGCCCATCTCAAGCCTTTCCACTTAAGGAAAGCAGCCTGGCGGAGGGCATGGCAACCTCTGCCAGTGTTCTTGCCTGGAGAATCCCCATGGACAGAGGTACCTGGTGGGCCACAGTCTATGGGGTCGCAAAGAGTCGGATGCACAGCACAAGGAAAGCAGCATGGAATTTCATAAATATTGATTTATTCTCTGCTGGTTAAGATGCTATGGATTTGAATTCTACACTTATGCCAGTGTTTCAAAACAGGTGCTCAAACAACCAGATACGAGGTCAAAGACTCAGAACATGTAGGTTTTTCACTGCTTCTGCATCAATTGCATTTTAATTACATTAACTGCATGAATTACACTTCATTAGAAGTGTATATTGAATATAGACCCTTTACCATGCTGTTGAAAAGAAGGAAAAGACAATACTGAAATGTGCATCTGAAATCAGAAATTCAGCTTTAGAAGAACGTATAAATAATACAGGAGAAATTCTTTTTTATGTAATGGTCAAAAAATTCCAAGTTCCTTGAAGCTGAAGAGATGAAGAAAAGATCATTATCCCTGAGCTAGAAGCCTGGATTTAAGTATTACACCTACTGCGGATTTTTCTGGGTACTCAGAAAAGTATTTACCGTCTGTGGATCTTAATTTTATTTGTGATATAAAGATAATAAAATTCTCTCTCCCACACACTTTGCAATTTTTTTTTCCAGTAACAGATGAAAGTAAATTTTATAAAATATCTTAAGAAGGGTTTAACTTTTTCAACATGAATAAATTTAACTTTTATCTTACAGTGCTTTTCTTGCCTGTGGTTTCAGATGCACTGCAAATATTCAGTTTGAGAAGAAGCTGGTATATACTAAAAGTATAAACATTCATTTCAATCAGTGATGACCAAATGGGATCTGCCTACAGTCTGGTCCTTTTAAGACAATGTCAAGTGGAGTCAAGATGGGATTTCAGAGACTAATGAATGAGAAGAAGAAGAAAATTGTACCGGCATGCGTCTCTCAAGAGAATACGGCACCTGTGAGAGCCCAACTGTGTGCAATCCCTTCTCCTCACCCCACTTGATATAAAGAATAAACAGTTATACTGTATGCAGGGACATAATTTGATATGTTGAATAACACATACATGTATTTGCAATCGTGATATCTTTTCTTCTCCCATTTAAAAAATTAAGATCAAGAGTACAAAAATTGCATTTAGTTTGATTTTTGATACTTGAAATATATTTCTAAAAATTAATTTGTTTTTTATCTGTCACATTTTTATTATGTTTGTGTCCTTTCCATGCTTTTATGTGCTACAACTAAATGTTAGGCTACATTTAGAAGTAAGTAGTCCTAGAAGTGTTAAGAAGTTGATAAATAATATCTGTGTTTTCCCAAGTTTACCAAGGGCAGACAAATATGATGCATGTCACAGAGAATATATTGTGCCTTAATTCTGACAAGTCAATCTGAAAGTGAGATCTGTAGTCACATGGATTTCTTTTCTCCTCTGAATCACCCTCCTGGAGGTTCTCTGATGGTACTCCTCTCGGCACTCATTGTCCCTGTACAGACCAGTGTGCTGGATTGAAAATATTTCAAAGGAAACTCTAAAAGTTTCCAAAAAGCAAAGTGAATTTGTCAGATGACAGCAACTATTTACATTGCATTTGCATTGTATTAGGTATTTTAAATAACCTAACTGCAATTTAAAATAAATGAAAGGATGTGCATATGCAAATGCTACACCATTTTATATAAG